>JAASFE010003314.1:4499-84386 GCA_013365205.1 Pseudocercospora cruenta
CCACACTCCACTCCAATCTCTCCGCAAGTGTCTCCAGTGCGGACTCTCCTCCTGCACGGCTGACTCCTCGGATCCCAGCAATCAGGAAACTCAGACTTTTCTCAAATTGGTCTTGCAACACGATAATGCTGCCAGGATTGGTGGTCTTGGCAAGAAGCTCACTCAACTCCAACATGCCTGTAATGGCGTCTCGTATAGGTTCCAGCTTCGTTGACAGCAGGAGGCTAGTTTCGAGACTCTTTTTGTAGTCGGCCCAGACACCGACCATTGCATCGATATCAAGCGCCGCCTCAAGTCGCTGCTGAGCATTTTCGTGAATGCTTTGGGCAGTAGTTGTGGTGTAAGAGGACAGGATGCCAGTAAAGTTGATGAGTCTTTGCCGCAGAGGGATGGTCTTCGAGGATCGTGAGACTGATCGGAGGCCGGAAAAGGTCTTACCAAGCAAGCTGCTTGCAAAGTAGATTTGCAGCAGGAAAGCGAAGGCTTGGCTATGTTGAAGTGATGTACGGCACCTCGTAATGTTCTGCAAAGGCCAAGGCAATGTGTACTCTAGCTCAATAGCTGCCAGTTTGCGGACCAGAGATCCTGTAGATGATGCTGCCAGCTCGTCGGATATGCGCACCTGCACACACTGATCAATCACTTGCGCAACATTACTGAAAGCGGTCTGTGCAACCTCGCTCAACATGAACTGATCGGCCAAAGGCCCCTGCTGCTCGTTGTTCGTCAGACCTTCGACCATACTACCGGCGATTGCCTCGAATGCTGTCCCATTTTTGGAGAAAAAGACATACGGGATGGCCAGCATCATCCGCTTCAAACCATGCTCGTTCCATAGCTTAGATCGTAAGAGGGGCGTGCAATCCGTGCTGATCGACCCGAGCCAGGATTGTAATGAGGTGTCTAAGCATTGTGAGAAGGATTGTAGTGAGCCAGATCGTAGCTCAGGAACGATGCTACCGAACCTCGGCATAGAATTCCTCAGATCGAAGGTCTCAAGCCCATCGCCGACTGTTTGATCCAGACAGCGGAGAAACGAACGAGCCTTACCCAGGGAGAAGATCCGGTTCGCTGCAAAGTGCACACATTTTGGAGCAAATGGTGATCCATCTCGCGTGACATTCATGACATAGCGATTATGCCACAGCTCTGCAAGCTCGCAATCTGCACTTGCATCCTTGACAAGTGGTATGCCTTGGACGGTGGTTGAGAGAGTACCTGTCATAATCCATGTCGCAATCGAGCGAAGATATGTCTTAAGGCCTTCAAGAAAGACGGTGGCGAGCACCTCGAAGAGGAGTAGGTCTTCTGACATCTGGGCAGAGCATGCTTGATCATAGAGTGAGTCGAGCAAGCTGAGTTGACTGGTGCGCCCATCCGACAGAGAGAAGACCTGGATGATGGAAGCAAGTTGGACGAGACCACGAGCTGCTGATTCTGCCAACGCGGCAATCTCAGTAATACTGACGACTGTGGCTATCTTTGGAGTGACGTATCTCTGTTCGGTCTCGCCTAAACTGGATGAGAGAGCGCCCAGCAAGTCACTTGTAGCGGCCTGCATGGATCGTATGTGCATGGCAGGCTGCGCACTTTTGGTCCAGTTCCGAAGAAAGTTAAGGCTGGATCCCATTCTGGTGCAGCAGAGTAAGACGTCCATTGTGGCATCGTTGCTTGTGCTTGCCATTCGGATTCTGCTCGGCAAAGTCACTCGACCTGTAGCAGCAGCAACGATGAATAGATCGGTGGGATGTCCTCGAAGCATTGTCAGAGTCTCACGAACTAATTGCAGCTCGGAAAGCCGTATGCCTCTTTGGGATGGACTCTGAGCCCGCCAGGCCTCCCGTGAAGCTTGGACACTTGCAATAGATTCGCTGTCCGGTTGCGTGAGGTGTAGACGAGCATGTGCGCCAGAATGCTCACTGCCAATCGAGGTTGCAGTTGTAGAGATTGTCGGCTGGGTGTCATCATCGTCTGGACCACTCCCCAATTCATCACCACTAGAATGGTAGCCAGCCTCGACATCGTCCCATATGTCGGCTTCATCCAGAGAATCGTCAGCAATGATTTCTTGCCAGGTCAGCTGAGCATCTGGTGAAGCGCTTTTGTTCAAGGCCTCGACGTCTGCAAGCGTTGTCTTCTCAGCTGGCCGGTTAGAGAGCTCGAGTAGAAGCGCAAGAACTTCCGGCGTCCATCTCGACTTGGTAGGCAGTTCTTCTAAGCGGCTTTGAAGTGCATCGGCTAGATCATCTCGGCCCAAGATCTCCAGTTTCTCTGTCAACCCCTCAAGACTGGCTTTGACGGCAAATTGATTTGTGCGAGCATGGCTTTGATCTTTGAGACCCCTCAAGGATTGATCTTTGAGAGACTTGAATGACGAATCATCAGGTGTTCGGCCTGTGACAGTAGTGACAAGACTCTGAGCGAGCTTGTCGAGTCTCGCTGCGTGTGCCATACTCCGATATCGACATTATGCTGTGTTTGTGCAGGAAGAGGAGAAGACGCGCTTTTGACGCGAAAGTAGGAAAGCATTAGCCACAGTGGCGTCGATCTGGAGATTCGGGAATCTGGAGTGTAAGGGACAGCATTCAAAGAACAACAACCACGCATCATTGATAGCCGCTCGACGAAAACGATATACGAACACAGCAGTGGGAAGACTCAATGCCAGGAAGACTTCATACCCGATTCGAACCATCCAAAGCCTAAGGTCATGTCAGACGACCCCTTCCAAGAAGCGCAAGCCGATGTGCTCTCCTTATTGCAACAGACGCGCCCCCTTCTACAATCCTATCTACGCATACGATCAACAGCGTCCAGCGCAAATGCACCGGAACTTCGAGAAGCCAGAGATGAGCTCGAGAGCAACCTCACAGATCTTTCGACGGACCTGTCAGATCTGGTAGATTCAGTCAAGGCAGTCGAGGGAGATCCGTACAAGTATGGCCTCGATGTGACAGAGGTCGGGCGAAGGAGAAAGCTCGTTCAGGATGTGGGGGGCGAGATTGAGGACATGCGACGGCAGATGCAGTCCACCGTGGCTGCCGCAGACGCGAACCACCTAGCACACCCGGACCAATTTGGCATGGACGATGAGGACGATGACGGAGACTATGCTGCTTGGGAAGAACAGAGACAGATGGAAATTATGCACGAGCAGGACGAGGCTCTGGATGGTGTCTTTCAGACTGTAGGCAATCTCAGGGCACAGGCAGACACCATGGGTCGAGAGCTAGAGGAGCAGGCAGAGCTCTTGGAGGATACCGAGAACATCACGGATCGAGTGGGAGGAAAGCTGGCGACGGGCATGAAGAAGATTCGCTACGTGATTGAGAAGAATGAGGGTGAGTTAAGAACGAACCAGCATCGCAGCTGGTTAATAAGGACGGGTCAAGACATACTGACAACGACTACAGATCGATACTCAAGCTGTTGTATTGCCGCATTGATCTTTGTGCTCATATTGCTACTGATACTGGTTCTCGTCCTCTGAGTTGGATGCCAAGAGCTGTGGCTTAGTAACTGATCTGAACCTCGATCTCGAAGCCGACGCGGAGAGCTTCAACATCATCAACCCCACAACATTGCAAGCAACATGCAAGGCGATAGTGAGTGCATACATTGTATACAATACCCCTCATATGCTGACCTTGCAGACTCACATCCACTGCTGCAACAGACAGCGTTAAGCGTCAATCCATTCATTGACCTCCCAAAGGCGCCAACATTACCGCATAACTACGCTTCGCTTCCGTCCACATTGCCGCCTTCAGTCCTGCAGTCTCCTCCCGCACCTTCAAATCCGGACTTAGCAGGCTATGTCACCTCTTCATCGGGGTTCGCAGCACATCCGAAGACGATCATAGCACAGAACAAGTCACTGCTCGAACAGATTGAGAAGCAGCGAAAGGATGCCGAGCAGGAGGTGTATCAGTGGGAGCAGAGCATAAGAGACCGTGAACTCGCAGAGAAGAGACGCAAGGCGCCTGGCTATCTGGATACCGAAGTCCATATTTTGAAGCCAGCCAAGGCCAAAGCAGATATACCACAAGTCGGAGGTGCGAGCTTGATGGACGAGCCGGCACCTGCACCGCGGCAGCCTAGTATCAACAAGCAAGTCGACGATCTGGGCGATGCAATGGACAGAGCCTTTGGAAGGAGCGAGCTGGGTTGAGAGCCGCTGCGCGACATTGAGATCTGCCAGTCTCCCGAATTTCGTGCTCTGGAACATTACTGAGCGACCCGGGCAATCCCAGACGCAGCAAGCAGCAGGTTTGGCAGTGGGGACACAAAGTAAGCCTCGAATTTCACGCACATGGGACTTTGCGAAGACAGTGCTCCGGTGTAGCAGACGAGGCACAGAACTTGCAAGCTGCTAGAGCGTCAATGTGCGTGAACAGCCCGGTTAGTGATCAGGTTGTAAGCATTCGGGATGGTGTGAACGCACTTTGCGTAGCGCCAACCTCCCACGTCTCGTCGTCGACATTTGTAAGAATGTCCGCCTCGCACAAGAGACATAATCTCAGCTCAAAGTTCGAGAGTGATCAACGAATCCTAGCGGCCAGTGCACGCCTTCGCTTTCTCGATTCTCGACCTGTAGAGAGCTCTTCTTTTGTACGCCTTGCTGGTCGGACGCCCGACTGGATTGCGCCTCCCGGTTGCATTGAGAGGCCAGGCTGTGCTTGTCCAGGCATTTCTGATCGCATTCACTTCTCACCAAAGCCCGATCTGCAGGACTTGTCTTGTCACTTTCAAGTCTCCAACTGGCTGTCGTTCTTAGGGTGCAAGTATCAGCGTGCAACGAGATTACTGGAAAAGCCAAGCGAACTCTGTTCATGCTAGCTCCTGCATCTGAATTAGAACTACCAATAAACATCCATGTTCATCCAATTGCGGCTCAACAAACGAGATGCCAACCCAGGATATCAAGACGTCTATAAGCCATGCCGAATGCCGAGAACTGAGAGTTCATGAGTGGTAACATAGGGTTACCCTATCGTGGTCCAACATTAGGAGCTACGATGAACGAGATCGGAGAGAAGACTCAAAATGGCCGCTACAAGTAAGTGGACATCAATCATCAGATTCACTCGCATCTCTTGTCCTCTCGGCACGAACCAAAAGTCATGATGGCCACTAGAACACTCATACTTGCAGTCGCCACGCGAGTCGTTGTCTTGGATACTGGTACACACATTGCCGTGCTGACTTCTCTCAAGCCTTTTCTCCTTGACGAGTTCCACAGCGATCGCTATTCCACAAGAGGACACGGACAGTCCGCAGGTCTATTGTCTCTGCACTCGGCCAAATGATGGCAGACAAGATCCCGATGCAACTGAAGCAGCCTGCCCATCATTTGCACAATACTCAGGTTACGCCACCGCCATCGAATTGGTCGACGAAACTGGAAAGCTTACTGGAACATACTTCGGAGCGGTAAGTGACTGACTCAATTGGTACTCTTTGCGAGCTTTGACTGATGTAAAAACGCAGTGCGCCAATATTGGTTGGTCATTCGGAGACGCATTCAAGAACGCATGTCTCCAATACTACAACCTGGCCCAGAGTGACGGCGTGGCCGGGTCGCAGTGTTGCCAATTGCAGGAGCCTGGAGAGCCGTGCAAGAATTACCCCCCGTAAATTGTTGTTTGGCGAGGTCGGACGATGGATCAGTGAACGTTGAATTTTCCGATCAAATGGGCTTCTCTGCGGATGCAAGCGACAGAAGCCTCGCTGCTAGCAGGAATAATATTCACCGGCAAACATGGTATAACTCTATTGATCGCTCTCCTGCATGCTCAATTTCACCAATCCAGCCCAGCTCTGTATTAGCATTCAACCCTTTTGCAAAGACGAAAGCAGTTATGCTTCTAATGAGGATTAGAGTATGCTTGGCACTCGCGTTCATGCGAATACTCCTGTTCGAATCGCTCTTGTACCTCGAAGCCCTCTCAGCTCAAGTCCTGAGGGCTACACTTCTTCGAAATCCATCGCTCCTTGGTTGCAAGACTGCTCAGTATTCTTAGAATGTCTTCGCGTCAATCCAACGATATCAAGCAAGCCAACGATGGCCTCAAGAAACCCCCCCAAGCAAGCCAGACAACCTCGAAAGAAGTCAATGAAAGTGCTTGAGTCGCACTGAAACGTTGGGTAAAATATTTGTCCCTTCAACATGAACAATGCTGACCGAAAAAATGTAGCAACTTATGCCGCTCTTCGACATCTCGGTATCAATTCTTACCATTTTGCTGAGGCGTTCTCAGACATGGACAATGGAGCACTGAGAAAATGGCGAAAAGCAATCGAGGCCAGATACTTTGGTAATACCAAGGTGAAGAAATTCGAGACGGCTGCTGACTATTTTGATGAAATGCTTTGGCAAGACGAGGGTAGTAACACCTCACAACCATTCAATTACATTCTTCTTACGTTTGGTGATAGGCAGTAGCAGACATACCATGCATCCTCTTCTCCACCGAACGCCTTCGCACCTATCCCGAAGCAAAAGTCATTCTCACAACCCGAGCCGATCCTGATTCCTGGCTACGCTCAGCCGTAAGCATCATCTATGGCATCCTCGACCTCAAAATCTGGCAATTCCTGGAATGGTACGACCATAACTGTGCAAAAAACGATATCAAAATCATCAAATATGCTCTTGAGATTTGGAGGAAAGGGGATCCGAGGAATTGCGAGGCTTTAGGAGAAGGGTTTTTGGAGCGTAATGAATATATTAAGAGGATTGTGGATAAGGAGAAACTCTTGGTTTCTCATCCGAAAGATGGGTGGGAGCCGTTGTGTGAGCATATTGGGATGCCTGTTCCGAAGGATATGGACTTTCCAGGGATCAATGTTGGGACGATTGCGGTTCATGCTCATGCGGAGTGGCTTGGAAGGAGAGGTTGTCGGAGGCAACGATGGATTGGATGAAGGTGTTGGCGCCATTCGGTGTTGCTGTTGGAGGTGTCGTCGCTATGTATGTCTACCCCGCGGGCATCCTGATAGGGTCGACGGCATGAGGTCGACTGGTGGGCCGGACTGAATCTCGTGTGTGATTCTAAAGATAAGTGTCCTGGTCTGTTCTTGTCAGTATCGAGGGTTGAAACGTACTTGCCTCCATTTCAAGAGTCGCTGTTTCCGCGGGACTGATTTTCTTCTGATCATATACCGCTGCGAAATGCTCACGGATGCATCGTGTCGCCAAGTCCGCTCACTTCGACCGCACGATATGTGCACAGCTGACAACGCTTTTTGAACGACATCGTCAGCCAAGAGAGTCTTCAGTCTCGGCTCATCTTCCGGCGGACCCGAAGGTCTTAATTTCTTAGCGAAGCAGGGAAAAATGGCGTATGGTTAGCGCAACCCCTGTCTGTCCGCCAGCCAGCTTTGAAAGTTCACAGCTCCAGACTCCTCGTCGCGGCTCCGAAGCGGCCTTCCAGCATCTAAACGACAGCGACCCTCTGCAGCCTCTTCGTCCTCTCGCCCGGACTGCTGCGGTGACCAAACGATCTTACGAAGTCCACGACCACAGTATAAATTACGAATTAGTTGTTCAGCGCATTGTACAGCCGCGTTGCATATAATCTTGTCAATCATAAACACGCGACAGTCACAGCTTCCAGAAACAAGTAATTCCTTCCCGCGAGTCATACTTTCCAACAGCGAAGAACAATCACCATGGCACCGGGAGCGGCATATACAGACCATCAATTCAGGTCAAATACCCACACCGGACCAAGAGCGACTCCAACCATCCCCAAAGGCGGCGTATTCTCAGTCTACGCGGAAATCACGATACCAACTCCACCACAATATCCCTACGAGGCACTTGTAGACATCCGCACATGGCGAGAATGGAACTCATTCAACCCAGACGTGATCATCACGAAGCATTCGAATCCGCATAGTCGCGACATTCGCTTGGAACAAGGCTGCTTCATGACCGTTTCCTACCAGATCACACCAGATGTCCGAAAAGATACGAAGTCAGTGTGCCGACATATGGAGCCACTGAAACACAAAGACGACGGCAAAGAGTCACATAGCATGGGTGGAAACGTGACGCGAATAAGATGGACGTCCGACAACGCCAATCTCTTGACCCCCGGCTTCGTGTTGAAGACCGAGCGCGTGAACGAGATTGAGGAGACTTCGGACGGTCACTGCAAGTACAGGACGTGGTTGACATTTGATGGCTTCAGCGCGAAGACCATGAAGAAGAAGTATGAGAAAGCACTGGTGGCACGTTTGCCTGAATTTTGTGAAGATCTCAAGGAGAGATCTATGAAGCTGTATCAGGATCAGCCTGATCCGCGAAAGATGAGTGTTTCGATACCGCGGAAGTCTATGCAGCAGACTCGTTCATCGGTTCAGATACCACGCCCATCGATGCAGAAGCCGGAAGGAGAGCAGTTGCAGCACTTTCAGACGTCTGCTCCCACGCGCTGAGAAGGGTGTGGCAGCCAAAAATACACGACTGTTGGCGCAGACGACCTTCACGACCTCGTGTCTATTGGCACTGTTGAATGCGGACATGTTGTACCGAGCCGGACCTGCATCTGACCTTTTCGCAACGCATGCTGGAAGGACCTTTCGAAGTGCTCATGGGTCCTCCCTCTATTTTGCTTTTGTGGTTCTGGTTTCCCTTTTGATATATCCGATTGCTTTCCTGCACTCGGGCTTGCCCCTTTAGCACATTTGAGTCCGGAACTCTTCTTTCGAAATATTCTGTAATGTGTTTATAATCTTAATTTTCCGCTTCAGTCCGCAGCATCGTCATCCTCAACTCTCGTGCTTCCTTTAGGAGGAAATTTGCAGAAGCAGAAAATCACGAACGCCAACAGCGCTACAGCACCGTTCACCGCGAATGTCAAGGAAGGCTGTCCGATCGATGCAAAGGCCGAGAAGACGAATCCGAAAAGCCCGGTTGTTGCTAATCTCGCCACCATCTCGACAAGGCTGATCGCACTGAGAGCGTCGGCGCGCTGGGCTGGAGAGCACATTTGTAGAATTGTGCCTTTTGCTGCAGATCCAGTTCCGGCGGCAAGTGGCAATACCACTGCCACCACATACATATGCCAGCCTTGGGATGTCAAGGTGGCCAACGCTGTCAGAATGCCGTCCACCAAAATGCTGTATCTTGTATACAAGAGATCGAAGTGGAACGACTCATCCTCATTGGCCTTTGGTCTTGGTGGCTCTATCGGTTCCTGTCCAGCTTGCGTGGGTCCGGACGCAAACTCCTCTGGACTTGTGGAAATATCGGGAATATGCGACTCCTCGGCAGATATCTTGTCATCGCTCATCTCTCGTCGGTCCAACCATTTCCGTCCAGCAGATATGATTGCTGGGAACGCGAATGTCAAATATAGTCCTCGGATTAGGGAATTGACTGAAATCAGCCAGCCATTCTCCGTGGTGCCAAAGTCGAGCACATTTGTCGCGTACATCTGCAGCAATACTGGAATATAGCCAGTGGCCAGCAATGCAGTGAAAGCTCCCACACCAAGCAACACGATTCCGTACTCTGTCCTGATCTTGCCATCGACCAGTCTCCACTTCTGGGGTATAAACATCCTCAGCGGTTCGAAGAAACTTGAAAGCGATCTCGTCTTCTTCTCATCCGCAGGGCTCAACTCGGCTTTAATCCAAGGCAAGAAAACCAGGATATACGCACTCGACACCAAGAACAACACCAACGTCACCCTAAAAGGCGCAATGATTCCAAACCCATCGCTCAAGAGTCCGCCAAACAAATACCCCAGCGCAGTCCCAAAAAACGCACATCCCTGTAATCTCCCCAACGTCCCCGTCCTCTCTTTCGGCACTATGATTTCCGTCGCAAAAGAATTTAAAGCCAAAAGATACCCAGCAGGTCCACCAACAACTGTAATCATCTGACTACACTGGATTATAATAATCCCAATCCCACCTCCGAGTTGAACACCGACGTTTTGGACGGCGAGACGTACCGCGGGCCAGAAAACTGAGGAAAGCAAGGCGGATTTCACTCCGAAACGTTTTATCGCCCAGCCTGTGTAGAAGAGATTTAGGACGCCGAATAATGTTGTGCCTGCTCCCAGGAGAGCAACGCTGCGGGCTGTGCTGGATTGGATTGCTGTTATGTGGCAGTTCTGATCTGGCAGGAGGGAGGGGTGGTCGTGGTAGTATTGGTCGCAGGTCATTAGGCCGAAGACGTAGATTAGACTTTTTGAACAATGTTAGTAAAATCTGAGGATGGGGTTTTGAGGTCTTTTTCTTACGGCACTTGTGTTACTCCGAATGATAATGAGACGAGAGTTGATGTTAGAAGTAATCGCAAAACTACCGATCTACCCCATTTCTTTTCTTCGCTATCTTGTCCGGTTCTCTTCGGGAGAAGTGGAGAGGATTCGTCAGGTTCTGTAGTGGATTTGGATCTGTTTGATTCAGTATCTGTTGTGGCCATAGCGACAGTCGTGGTAATTATGAGAAACGTGAGAAGTGAAGTGTGTAGTAGAATTAGTAATGTTCGCGCCGAGAGCGGCCCACTCTCCACGCTTCTTGGCCGAGATAGCCGTTGAGCTTTTTCATGTAGGGTGTGGGTGAGTTCCTCTTTAATAGGCGAAGTAGAGAGTAGGTATGTAGGAAGTATTTTTGTGCTCTTCATACATTCTACGTGACTTGTTAGTGGAATCTTTGTTCTGATACTGGCCATTGTTCAATCAGTACAGCCGATGTCGGGTTTGTAGAGTACAAGGGTTAGATGTCCTGCCTATTTGGGCAGTATGAAGCATTGAGACGGGCAAGACGGCTTTGACGACACATATTGATGTCGTCCGCCCATACATTGCACAAGCTCTTTCTCATGAAGCGTGCGAATTGCTTTCAGTGCGAGAACGTCTTGCCCGAAACACTTGCGGGTAGGTAAGCGACACGCTGGCTTGCGAAAGCATTCAATTGGATCGAATGGTGAACTCCTTGAGTTCAAGAAAGCAGCGACCTTTGGATTGAAAGAGCTCGGTGGAACGAACGAGCATACGCCTAA
Organism: Pseudocercospora cruenta; assembly: GCA_013365205.1. Classification (NCBI taxonomy): domain Eukaryota; kingdom Fungi; phylum Ascomycota; class Dothideomycetes; order Mycosphaerellales; family Mycosphaerellaceae; genus Pseudocercospora; species Pseudocercospora cruenta. Next base: position 15,523 of record JAASFE010003314.1, read on the forward strand.
CTATATCAGGCTGGAACGTCATGACATCCGGCGGCGAAGAACGCGGCAGCCAAAATTGAATGTGAGATCACTCTCTTGATGGGACTTCTGCAGACCAGAGTGAGTTTAGTATCTGACTTCGTCATCGTCGAATCTTTCATGTGGCTTCGTCCAGACTCCAGCTTCAGGCGCATAGATATTGTGAGCCCCTGGTTGCCTGGTGGATTCCTAGCGCTGTGTATTTCGTATATGCTCTCAAAAGCCGAGACGAGACGTTGTTGCCGATGAGGCAGGGTCCGGGGATGGATGGAGTTGGATCTTCTCATCGTGTGACTACACTTCATACAGCAGAGCGTGGACGCCTCATCTCGGTTGTTGTCAAGGGAGAGGTGTTCGAGAAAGTCTCAAGTTGAACTGAGTTTCCGAAGCTTCGGGCCTGTATCGATACGCAGCCGCAGCAGGGATCCAGTCGCGTGCAGCTGCAGCCGCCCGACCACTGCATGCACTTTCACGTCGACGAGCTATAGCTCTACACCACCTGCGCAAGCTGTAGAATCGGACTGCATGTATACAATGGCTCAGGATATTTCCACATTCATGTTTGCAGCATGCATTGATGTCGGATGATGTTTGAGACGAAAGCGCACGAGCCGGATTCGCGGGAACGGCAGCCGGGGACATTGGGCTGTTGTCATGGGAGACACAGCACGGCTTCGTTTGACGACGATCTATTGCTGCTGAACGGCCACGAGCATGCGACCCTCTCCCACGTCCACGCCAAAGCCATACATCATCCTCCATATCTCGCACCCTTGGCTCCCTTCCATCTTTCTCCACAGTACCACATCTCCTCTCATCGACTATTGCTAACTCTTCACCCGCGAAACTGGCTGTAAACTAAGGCATCCGGTAGCATTGGAGCTCGCGGTCGAGCGCATTCGAGATGGCCGACGAGTACCAGATGCTGGAGGAGCTCGGGAGTACGTTCGGAGAATTATATGGCGAACATGTCTCGGTCAACAATACTGATTGATATTACTCCCAGGTGGCTCTTTCGGCACCGTCTATCGCGCTCTGCACAAGCCCACTGGCGAATATGTCGCCATCAAGCATATCGACCTCGAAGGTAGCGACGACGACATTCGCGAGATTCAGCAAGAGATATCATTACTCGCCACATGTAGCTCCGAATATGTTACTCGCTATCGAACATCGTTTGTGCGAGGTGTCAAGCTCTGGATAGTAATGGAGTACCTCGGCGGCGGCTCATGTCTGGACTTGCTCAAGCCATTCCCGAAGGGTCTCGAGGAGAAGTATATCGCGATCGTCATGAGGGAGTTATTGAAGGGGTTGGACTATCTGCATAGCACAGGCAAGATCCACCGCGATATCAAGGCCGCCAACATCCTGCTTGCGGAATCAGGCCAGGTCAAGATTGCAGACTTTGGTGTCGCAGCACAACTCACCAATATCAAGTCACAACGATTGACATTTGTTGGTACACCATTCTGGATGGCACCAGAGGTCATTCAGGAGGCAGGCTACGACTTCAAGGCAGACATGTGGAGTCTGGGTATCACTGCTATGGAGATGGCGCTTGGAGAGCCTCCGAGGAGTGACGTACACCCGATGAAGGTCCTGTTCTTAATCCCCAAAGAATGCCCTCCCCGCCTCGAAGGCAGCCGCTTCAGCAAAGAGTTCAAAGACTTTGTCGCGCTCTGCTTGAACAAGGACCCCGAGAAGCGACCAAGTGCAAAATCCCTCCTCAAGCATGCCTGGATTCGACGAGCAGGGAAGACGGAGACTTTGCAAGAATTGGTGCAGAAGGTCAAGAACTATGAAGAAGGCGGTCTTGCGCGGGAAAAGGACATCAGGTATTACGAGGAGACTTTGCGATCAATGAACCATGCTCCGGAAAACGACGACGAGTGGGTGTTTGACACGATCAAACCGACTGCTAGCATCAGGCCGAAGGCATCGCAAACACCTACGATGAAGAGACGCAAGCTTGAGCGGATACCCTCTGGAGACGCATCCGATGTCGAAAATGCGACATCTGCTTTGGAGCATATGAGCTTGAGCAATGCACCTCTCGGTGGGTCGGTTAGGACTCCGACAAGGGAAGCATCAACTATTTATACACCAAAGCTGAGGGCTTCTAATGGTCAGCGCACGGTAAGCAGCCAGCGAAAGGTTTCTGCGGCAACTGCACGAAAGGTGTCTGCAACGCCGACAGCGCGACGAGTTGGCAGTAGAAATGTCTCCGGTGCAACACCAACTGCACGCAAGGTCAGCCAGCAGCAACCACGACAACCTTTAGGCCTTGACATGTCCTTTGGCAATGGCACTTCAACAGTCCGACAATTCAAACGCGTCAGCTCAGGCAATCGACCTTCGACACCTCCTGAACAGACAGGCACTTCTCCTCAAGACAGCGTCTTTGACAGCGACGCCGAGAACAAGCCTCCGGTGGTAAAGCCTGCTGAGCAGCAACCAGTTGTTGCGACGAAAGAGGCTGTGCTTGGACGAAGAGCTTTCGCGAAATGCCTAGACCCTGCTTTCCAGGAGACCTTTGCAGGCACCGCTGACCGAACGCGCAGAGAGGCATTGAGTGACGTTGTCGAAGCCTGGTCCAGGCTGGATGAGGTAGATCCCGAGGGTGAGCTGCTCCTGCTTAAGAGCATTGTCGATCGCATCCAAGCAGATCCAAAGCTCGCCAGCGCGCTCATGCCTCAAAGGGTTGCCAATGCACAACTAGCGTCACTGCGAATGTCGCCGTCCAAGAAGTCGATGAATGTGTCGGAGACAGAGGTCAGCCGCGATCTGACACCACAATCGTCGCCACTCAAATCAAGGCAGTCGACAGATGCCCTGTCAAGCTCGACAAGATCTCCTAACAAACGGGGAAGCAGTCCGACTAAGCTCGTAATGGCGTCGCAGAACCCGCATCTCAAGAAGATGCGGTCGAGCCAGCAGCTGCAGACAGATCGCGAGAAGGCCGCTTTGGAAGAGAAGGCGAGACTGGAAGAGAAGATGCCGGGAAATAGGACTGAACCAGGCATGGAGCACATCGGTCTTTTGGAGAATGTCATATATGGTCGCTGGGTCGATGGCCTTCGGTCGAAATGGCCTTTGGCATAGCTTGCTTGACACAACACGATTACGGCCGGCTTGTGCGAGCAGAACATAAAAGCTAGATGAGAAAACTTGCATCGGAACGTCAGGCGCACTTTTAATTCTTGTACACTAGTTGTTGCACACGCGACACGGAAAAGTGGTTGGATCAGCTGGGCTGGGAACAGGATCGTCTCTGGAGGCGAACGAAGAGGCTGGTGTCGCGATGGATTGGAGGACTTTGTAAATAGAGCATTGGAGAGGAAAGCTGGGAGGTGTCAATGCATGTCAAGTAGTTGGTTGAATGAAATGTATCAATACTGAGCATACCTCGTAAACGCCCCGGCAAATCATTCACTCTTTTGACTCCATGCTCTATTCCCTCACGAAACCTCAACAGCTCCCTCCGGCACACCTTTCACACTCCTCAATCTCCGCGAGAAAAACTGCATGATGGGCATCATCTCATCCTTATTACTCGGCATACTATCTCCTGTTTTCCTGTACCGCTTAATCTCAACATTTTGAAACACTTTCTTCAATTTCTCTTCTGAAGAATCTGTGACCGAAGAATTATCCGAACCAGCACAGACCAAGACTGGAGTCCTGCATTTCGAATCCAAAGAAGCTGGAGCTGAAGCTGGAAGTCCGGCTCCGATACTTATGACTCCGCCTAACTCAATCAAAGTTGGATCCTTGACTGGAGTAGACGAGTGAATATGTGCTGGAAAAAAATTAAGAATCAGTAGCAGAGCCGAAAAGAATTTGTCCAAAGGGAGGGAAATCGTTACTTACCAGCCAAACCCAAACCCACCATCCCACCCTGTCCAAATCCAAACAATAAAATCTCTCTTCTTTTATATCCGCATTTCTCAACTAGTACATCATCAATAACACTCTGAAGAATCGTGGTTATTCCTTTGAAGCCGGAGTCTGCATCTATGCCGCCTGAATTTGAGTCGAAAATTATGTCGTCTCCGTAGTGAAAACCTCCTAGATCGAGGAGTGGTTGGGGTCCTTGGAGGGATATGCAGGCTGTTTCGGGTAAGGACATTTGGGTTCCTAGGTTCGTGAAGGAGGATTTTGTGTCGCCTAGGCCGTGGAGGAGGATGAGGATGTTGGTTGGTGGGGAATTTTTTGGTGCTGTGGGATTTTCATGTTAGTTATGGTAGCTGGAGATATTGGAAGTGTAGCAATGAAATGGGAATTGATCTGGTGTTCTGTTGCTACATTCATGCTCCATGTTGAGAATGACTAGAAAGCCGAGGGAGTGGAAGCCGATGTGCTTAAGAGCATATCGTTTCCGAGAGAGCTCTTCTCTTGGTGGATGGAGGATGACTGTCTCGTCTTTGCTGGAGGTTCAGACCTGGTAGGAGCATCGCTGTCCGGCTACGCTTGCTGTACTTACGTGGTACGATGCTCAGCTTGAGCTTTGGAGGAAAGTCATCGGAGGTGGGAAGTCGCCCCATTTCTTTGACCGGCCCGTAGAACTGGCTGCGCTGCTGCAGGTACGATGAACTCAGTGGAGCTCAGCTGAAGTGCTGATGCGAGGTCGATAAGATGGCTGCTGGCCAGACTCGCAAACATCAAATTCGCGTGGCGGTGTCGTGGCTGTGCAGAAATGACAAGCTCTGGACAAGCATTGTGCCAAGGCAATCAAGCTTCTTCACGACGATCCAACAATCTCTTCACAACAACTCGATGCCGATCCAGACGTCAAGGCAGTGCAACGTCGTGTTTCGCGCCCACCGTGACCAAGTCACAACCATGCAGGCCCAAAAGTCGTGTCAATTTGCAACGGGCTCTGCAGGAGAAATCCGGATGAGCCCGCAAGGTTACGTCTTTTGACCAATTGCCTGGATGACTGCGGGACTTGTGGCTGTTTCAGGGACGCTTGTGATGCACTCGCTGAGGCCATTCGTTGCCATTGACACGCGTGCTGAGAGCTCGAGCAAGCGGCTGTGCTGGCGGGGTCTGACGGTGAGGTTTTTGGAGGGGTTGTTGGAGAGGTATATATTGTCTTCAGCCATTCTTTCATCATTCCTTCTTCCTTCCATAACAAACACTCTCAACCTCAATCACAGGACACATCAGACTCAAGTACACCTTTTTTCCACTCTCCACCACAACAAACCTTCAATATGTTCGGATTTGGTGAGTATATAGTGAAGACTGCTTTCTCACGCCCTTGCTGACTCCTGTCCAGGCGAGGCTCGCGACAACTACCAACAGGTCTACGATGGCGAGCCAAACAAGGCCGAGTTCTCTCACGAGCTCGTTGCCGGTGGTGCTAGCTTCGCTGCCATGAAGTACTTCGAGGACCGCCAACGCAAGGAGGGCAAGTCTTCTAGAGCAGTCTTTGCTAAATCTCCCATGCTGACTATCGAATCAGGCAAGCCAGTCTCCCACCAGCTCGCCAAGGAGCTTATCGCCGGCTTCGCTGGTGCTGAGGTTGACAGGCTCGCCGAAACCAAGGGCGAGGACTTCTTCGACCGTGAAAAGGCCAAGCACGAGGCCAAGAAGCGATCTGAGCAGCTTTACGATCAGCACTACGGTCAAGACGACCAGTATGACCCAAACAACCGTGGCCCTCCACAAGACCTCCGTGACCACTTCAACGACCGTGATGGATGGTAAATGCTCAGCTGAGATGACAAGCTAAGAGCCACGAAAAGCATAAGATGACTCCAGCGGTTGCTTGATGCATCTTGCTGTCGACTAGCTGTGACTCAAGACAGAGGTCTTGCGGTCAATGCAGATATGATAAATGAAAGAAATGAAATATGTACCAGAACTCGTTCCGGTCGTGCCACCTTACATCCTCATTATTACCGAACTGCGGCTCACAGCTAGTAGACTTTCAATAGTGTTCTCCTTAGAGAGGTGGATTCAATATGTCGACATCCCTCCTATGATCGACATAGAGCTGAAAAGATAGACGCCGGTCATAATTTGAAGAGCTGTCGGTTTTCTATTTGCATAGGCAGTTGTGAAGATTGTACTGTTCCGTCCCAGGATTGGCTACAACGTACCTCGATGCTTGCTAAAATGGATGCCACTCCCAGTCAATCGCTTTTAAATCATCAATTGGTAGAGGTGGTCTGCAGCATTGGTCGTTTGCTCAGTACCATTATTGTTGAACAGCGAGCACCGGCGATTTCTGCTGTCGATCATCGGGACATTTCAAACTGGTGACAGCATCAAGAGCTGGGACAGGGCACGAGTGTGCGTGGACGTCATGCGGTCCATCGACATAGACAGTGAGCAAGTGTTGAGTCCATCAGAGGCGGAATTTGAGGATGGCCTCGACATCGTGTCGTGTCGCAAAGGAATGCTCCTGCTCGATGTTGTTGGCTTGGCAGGAGAGGCGAGGCGGGCGGATCATCTCGGAACAAGGATGTTGGGAGATCCCGACCTCACATCTTTCCTCGGGATTCTCCTCCACTGTCCGCAGCTCACAAATCATGACCCTCCGCCGACCGTAGAGCCTGACTGACCGCCCGTCTGCTCTTGGCAATGCCGTCGGACCTCACAGGCGAACTGTTCATGCAGTCATCGCACCACCGCATCGGCCATGGCCATGGCCATGTTTCCAAGCCCACCGCATCCTTCCCGCGATGCCACAGTGGGACCACGCACGTTTTACGACCACTCTCCTGAACGGAGTGAACCCCTATGGCTGGCCGATCTGGTCACAAGATGAGCAACCACTTCGCGCCTCCGCTCAACATCCAATTGACGAGGCACAGTTTGGTGTGTGGTTTACGGACGGTCAGGCAGTATTCTCGAGTTCATGCCATGATCAAAAATGACGAACAGCGTGATTAGCAATGCCCAAGGGTGTATAGCGATGCATATGTTTCCCCGGACCGTTTATGCAACATGCAACTTCAAGAATAGTCGCCTATGGTCGCAGTTCCTGTCGCGTGCTCTCCACGCCTCTTGCATGCATACATGTGCTATCGACGATCGCGGACTTAAGTTGCACCGGTGAAACGACAGGAGACAGGACGACCTCTCTGGATGCGATATCCGCTCGGGATTTGGATGCACTAATTGAGCGACTCTCAATTTGCTCATTCGCTTTTTCTATTTCACTCCATAGTGCGCGCGGTCTTCCACCATTGCTTAACTTTATTCTCTTCTTTTGGTGGTACAGCTATGGAGTTATGTCGATGATCACTCACTAGCTTTGTCACCACCAATCAGAGACACGGAAACAACCCGAAGTCGTACAACAGATCGTTCAAACTTGTTACAGCAGAGGATATCAATCGTCTCTGGATATTGAGCAGGCGTCAGCAGAAGACATGCCAGGTGATGGCTTGCCATCGCTGCCAGCCGAGTTGGTGTTGCGCATCGCGGAATACTTAGAATATGTCAACCTCCTCCCTCTGACAGCGGTCAACTCGAGGTTCCGAGAATGCCTCTTGCCTATGGTGTTCAGGACAATCCGCGTCTCGAACGACGAAGAGAGCGCCAACTTTGCACTGTCTATGGCGAAGAAGTATGGCAGACACATCAATGAACTTCACTTCGAAGGATTTGCAAGCCCAGCAGACGATATCGTTACTATACTCGATCGACCAAATAATTCGGATTCGAGCCGAAGTTCGACTCTCCCTGATGCAACGAAACAGCTGCTAGGAGGCCATTACCTGCCTAATGTTTCTCACGCACGAATACAATTCATGTTCGACTTCGACTCTGAAGACTGGCTCACTCAAGAGGCTGGTGCCCTGCCAGGTTTCTACGACTTCGACGCAGTGGAATGGGAGTCGCAGACAGAAGAGTGTGAGTCGCGCTGGCACTGGCGATCTTTAATGTCGGAGACGTGGCTGGCTTTGGCTAAGAATGACTCCATTCGTTCTTTGAGTGTCGTCGACTTGGTTCCCAGACCAGTGACTGCTTTCCGTCGAGCTGAATTCCATAACTTTCTCAGCAGGCTAAAGAATGTCGAGATGTCGGTCTGGGGTGCAGATAAGGGTGCCGGGTGGCTCTCGCGTACACTGCCTGGATATCTGCTGTTCACTTCGCAGCTGCACGACTTCTTCTTCAGCAGTCTCGTCGAAGTCACGAAGCTGACCTTGCGGGCATCGCCAACCGGTCTACCCGGACTCCAGGCACAGTTACACGGCACTCTTGGGCTACGGTCCCGAGATATGCCGAATTTGCGACGACTTCATCTCCGGAATGTCTTCGTTGGCCATGAGCTAGTTCGCTTCCTTTCTGCTCGATGCCAGACGTTGGAGTCGCTGATGCTGGATCACTGCCTGTGCTCGCCGAAGGAGAGCGTCCACAGGTCACGCGCAAAAGACGGAGTCTCATGGGCGACTGTATTTAGAGCCCTTCGTCAAAGCGACACTCGATTATCTCAATTGGAAATATGCCCGAGGCATGCCACGTTCACGCAAAATAAACATTACAACGTCGTTCATGGCCGTGGATTGCAAGACGAACACAAGATGGCGAAACACATTGAAAGATGCTTGCAAGGCGATTCAAGTCTAAGAGTGTTTGGCTATGGTGACGTATACGAATCGGAAAGTGCCCCCGGGCACGACAACCAGCTGAACGTCAAAGCTTTCCTTCGTGGAGAAGATATGGACGAGTATAGGAGATTGATGGCAATAGTCGAACACAATGCTAAGCGGTGAACGTCGTAGGAGGTCAAGCTTAGACTCGAAACAGCACCACTGGACCCGGGAGTAATATCCATGGCGACAAGCTCATTGAGAAGACGAAGCGCAGTCAGTCGCAGTCAACGTTTGATGGCATGAGCAAGGGTACGCAAACGAGGTTCACACATCCTATGCAGCCCATAATTGTCCCCATCACATGTCTGCCCTGTGAAGCTCTTGTCTGCAGATCATGAAGAGCATCGACCAAGGACACCGCACATTTCTGCAAAGAAACCCGGAAAAGTGATGCAACCCTTCTCAACTGAAGACAACGCCGTGCCGATGTGCACTTGCCATTGGATCCATGCTGCTATGCTGTCACATGGCTCGCGATGAGGCATGCGTCCGGCAGCTAGAGTCGCAAGTGCTGTTTGCGTGCCAGGGCTCTGATTTCTGCTGCTTCGGGCGTTGAGATCGACGATGCTCCCGAGGATGAGGCAATGTCAGTCGACCAGAGTGGGTCAATACACATGCTCTAGACTTAGCCGCCGGCCGGATCTGGACGTTACACATGATCCACGGTCATGCCGGAACCACTGCTGTGCCACAAGCAGTCATCATACAATGCACTAACATGCGAGGCTGAATTGCAAACGGACCCGACAATGCTTCTATCTTGATGATGCGAGTTCTTCATGCTTGACAAGCTCGAGAAGTGTTGTCGGTAGCCTCATCTTGCCAGAAGCATCCTCAACCATATGGTCTTGGCATCACATGAGGTTCAAGTCCAAAGAAGCGCTTTGTTCTGGCGACGACATGCCATCGGCCAGGCTGTTCCATACAACTCTTGCGTTGTGGCATAGGAAAGCCAGCAATATAAGTTCGGCAGTCTCCACGAAAGCTTCGTTCCACAACAGATACCCAAACGCAAGGTTTACATTCTGCACAACTTCAAACGCTGAGACACCATGCCATCATCAATCCCATACGATCCAAGCCTTGTGCTTGGGAACGTGGTCAACAATGATGCTCTTGTCATTGTTGAACAAATTTCGCAAGCTCAGGCTCCGGCAGATGCGGCTCAAGAAGCACTCAATGCTCTCCTCGCTTCCCGCCGAAGCTTGGACATGACTAAGACCGAGCTCATCAATCTCGGAATTGGCACTGGCGAGATTGATGATGCAGTCAAGGGGTTGAATGAAAACATTACATCTTCCGCGGCAGACTACTGCAAGGCCAAAATTGCAGCAGAGAATCAAATCAAAGATCTTCGTGCCAAGATTCGAAGCGTACACGCTACAGTGGAGAGCCCTCTTGACTATGTCCAGACTCAGATCAAGACTCTACCACTGGCTGCAGATTCATTGAGCATGGATGTTCAGTATTTCTCCAGGGACTCTAACGAGCAGAATTCCGCATCTTTTGCAAATGCTGTTTCTGGGTTCGTGTCGGCCTCCACCAGCTGGATGGGCATTGACAAGTCTGCACAAATTAGCACTGCGGCGAAGACACAGGTCAGCAAGCAAATGCAGCACCATGATATTGAAGGTACTTTGGTCCTATCTGCATCCTGCACGCACAGAAATGCCGCAATGCTTGCTCCTTTCATTCTCAACGTAGATAAAGGAATCAAGGTCTGGAACAGGCTATTCCCTGACGAGAAACTTGATCTAGCGAATGCACAAGCTATGACGGACATCGCTGGCGAGGTTGCTAAATCCGAAGACAAGAGATTCAGCATCATCTCTGGCATGACTTCAGGATCTAGCTTCGTTGGCATGGTCCATATCTTGAATTCCACGGACACTACCGTCAGCGATCGCTTGTCTTCGTACTCATCGACTCTGCAGGCACAGATGAGCGCAGGCGGCTGGTTTGCCAATCTCAAAGGCGGCTTTGGAGTCGACGAGTCTATCGGTGACAATGTCAAGAATCTGTTGAGCTCGCAGAATGTGACTTCACACGTCACGATGATCTGTATGGGCGTGATCCCTTCTATTGTCGCTAGCGATGTGACGATGGCCGTGAAGGAATTTACGGAATTCAACCCCAAGGCGAGCATGGATGCTATCTGTGAGCTACAAAACAAGACGAGTAGCAGTCAGAATAGTGTCAAGGACTCTGCGCAGGCTGCACGAACCGGAAAGCAGATGATGGTCATGAGGGAGAATGACATCAAATCTGCCCTCTCGGCGCTGAAAGACACTGACAAAGCCACAAACAAGGTCTTGGACACAAATTCCATGATGACTGCGCTCGATGACTATCTAAAGAAGGCCGCTGCTGGAGATTGTGGTGTTCCCATTAACTATTACCTCAAGGACATCACAAAGGACATGCTTGCAGAGATGTGGGTAGCCAAATACTATCCTGGCAAGTATCTGGCAATCACCTATGATGACCATACGCCAGAAGCTGGTGGTTCTGGATCTGGCGGCGATGCTGGCGGCTCTTAGGTGTTGATCCCTGATGTCTCTATTGTCTCCTTACTGTCAAGTCAGCGACCAGGACATATGAACAAGACTATATACAAGACTGCTCAATGATTTTCTTGTCTTTGTCTTTGTGGTTCAGAATATCCTGTATACCCGTGGAGATTGCAAAAGCGTCTTGATACAGCACATCAGGCTGATGCGCCGCAAAGATTTTCGGGCTTTTATTGAAGTATTTGTACTGGCGTTGCGTTGGTACCCAGACAATCCGTCAAGACAAATTGGAAGTGTATTCATCATGTGAGTACGCGAAGAGCGTGCCACTCCGCTTCATGCATCTGAGGGGAGAAGTACTTTGCCGCTAATCGCGAGACCTGGTCCGTTATTTGTCAAGCTGTGGAGTCTTTCCAAGCTGGGATGGCGGGCTAGACTTACCATCTGGCGCATACAAACATGACTGTGCTGGTTAGATGTCCGGAAGCGGTCAGACGACAATTTCACCTCATCAAGAGCAATAGCAAGGGGTCATGGTCCTGTTCGCATCGGCAGAGCTTTCCAGCCAGGTGGACTACTTGAGCTGCATTCGGATGCCGTGCAGGAACATCAACCAGGATAGCTGTCAGATTGCATTGTGACCATTGTTCCTACATGGCTGGAGGCTTGGCCGCTCAAGACTTGTGCACCAGGTGAGGTGCTTACCTCGCATAGATGTCAATGCCCGCCGTACCGTTTTCAGCTTTTCAGCTCACGGCGGTTACTCGAGCTCGCTACACATTTCCGTCGAGTACGAAATCCAAGAGTTGTATCAAGATTGCCTCGCTGAGCGTCAACCTACTTAAGCTGCCTCAAATCCACGCACCCATTGCTGTTCAAACATCATCAAGCATCGACAATCTACTTTACCATGGACGGAATCCGCTACAGTGACGGCGTACTCGCAACAATTGCCAAATGGCTTTACCAAAAGCAAGTCGAAGCAAAGTTCGCCTACAACCTCAAAGGCGGCTGGGAAGGATGGGCGCAAGTTGAACTCGCCTGGGCGCTCACCCAAGACCATGGTTACACCTTCAGCCCCGCAGAATGCAACGAGGTGACTCGTGAGAACCACACGTACACAGATGCCGGTAGAGAAGACGATTTCTTGATTCGAAGCTTGGCGGGTCCCAGTTATATTATTGAATTGAAGTGCGAGTCCAGTGGCAACGTTGCCAAGTTCGTGGATGGAGTGAGCAAGGATCTGAACAAAGTCGACAAGGGAATTGCACAGAGCTACTGTCCTGCTACAGTCTGGGTGATTGGTATTTGTCCCGCCGGGTCATCTAACGAAGCAAAGGTTGTTGCAGCAGGACTGAAGAAATACGAGCCCGAAAGAGGTTCTGGAGATTCGCCGTTTTCAATTTACTTCAAGAAACTGGAATTTAAGTAGAGCTCGCAGCAGTCATCCCACTAGCTCTGCTCCTTGGGCTTCAACTCCTTTCTTCACATAATGCTCATCGTTCCACTCAGTACCCCAAGTGCATGCCACTTTGGCAGATCAAGCACAAGTTCTTGCCATGATGGTGACTTCCGTTTGTATGGTGATCGAACCGGCGCCTGAACAGATCGCGTTTCGAAGGGACGCATTTGGATTGAATTGTACGTATGGAGATTCGCAAACCAGACGAAAACATATACGTTGTCGTTGTAGCAGAAATGCACAGAGGCTTGGCAACACGGAACAAGGGAATGAGTTGGCGACAGGGGTGACACAGGCAAGCGGGTAAATACTCAAATGGGACACATTGGCATGGTAATTGCCACTCTCCGGAATATGACTGAACTCACATCCTTCATTGCATTGTCCAGACCATAGCTCCACGAGCAGTGATGGTTCTGGCTGGAAGTGGCCCTGGCTGGAAAGTGTTCGCGTGTACTCTGATTACTGAGGCAGCGCAGAGTCCATGCCATTAGCCTTTCTGACACGAGTACAACACACCTGTCTTCGAGATTACCTTTCGAATACAGTGCAGAGGAGAATCGCTTTGGCGATGCGAACTTACGAGAAGGCTAGCATACGAAAGTCCGCTGCCCTGCGGAGCCAACGATGCTACGCCATCGAAGACTCTAAGCAGAAACATCTCCCGAGGCAAGGTACGTGAAGAGCGAAGACGGGCACATTATGCGAGTTGTCGCGCTCCATGGATATCTGGAAGAGCGGCAGAATGAAGCACGTAAAGCAATGAAATTCCATCAAGTCACCAAGACACCACCGCAGCAACCAAGAACCTGAGAAAACATCTTCAAAGATCTTGAGACTGCCGCCATCATGAAGTTCCTCGCCGCTACCATTCTCTCATTGGCACGAATCCATTCATCGCATTCTTTAAGTTGACTTCCAGGCTAATCTCTTCATTCAAGGCGACACTGGCTCTCGCCCTTCCCGAGCCCGAAGCAGACCCTCAGCACAAGCATCACAAGAACAAGAAGCTCACTAGCGAGGGCGGCGATGGGCACGTCGAACTTCCAGCATGCAAGCTCCTTCCAGTCGAGTCGCCCGGCGGACGTGAGAAAAAATGCCCTGGATTCCAGTGTGGCGACAAAAGTGAAGGGGTAAGTTGATCAGACATGATATAGAGCTCATTGGGATTTGAGCGCTGATTCCTATTGTCATAGCATGTCTGCTGGATTTCTACCAAGGACGAGAAGGGCAGGAAGCAACACACTCAGGTCTGTTGTACCGGAGCACCAAAGAGTGAGGTTTAGAATGTACATGATAGAACAAGTCTGAATTTACTTGGAAGGCGGATCCTCAGCATTCCAATCATCGACGTAAGGACATTCTTTTACCTCAAACACGCCATCCGGTCCTGCTGCTAGATATGAGTTTCTTGGAATAAGTTCCCAATCCGTTTCTTTATAGGTACTAGGTTCGCTCGCAACGATCAAATGCTCGCCATGTTTCTCTTCCGGAATTCCGATCTCGCGTTTGGGATGTTGTACTCCGTCGGCATTGTCGGGATATTTGCGATTCAATGTGACTCCTGCCTTTGTTGAGTAGTATAAAGATGGTGGTTGAGAGGTTCGATGGTTTCGGAATCGATAAGCGACGAGTTTGATCCCATCCGTAGCGCAGAGGTTCAGTGAGTTAGGTCGCTTGTTGTCACCGAGACGTTTTTGCTGGAGAGTTATGATTGTTGCCACGGCTCTGTGGAGTGCTTCGGTCATTTCGTGGATGGAGTAGGTTTTTCCGAATGTAGAGGCGTCGCCTCCGTTCGTGAGGTAGGTCATGTACAAGCCGGCAATATGTCTATGAAAGAAACAATCAGCTTGGTGCTCGGTGTGGGCCTCATGGCAGGTGAAACGCACTCAGAATCCGTCCCACCATAAACATTAGCATACGCAGCCGGGCTCATTTCATTAACAACATCCCTCTTAATCTCTTGAAAATCGCTCGCGGCTCCATTATGCATAAACGTATGTCGACCAAACACAAAAGGATGATTGTTCACATATGCAATCGCAGTGCCAGAACTCGCACGAATATGTCCAAAAAGACATCTTGTCTCAGTATTGGCACAAATACTCAAGAAATTCGAGTCGTTTCGGGGAGGTTGGATCGTCTTGTATAATGCTGGACGAAGTCTCTTCTCATATTCGTGAGCCTCATCAATCCAGATATAGGGTTCATCTGAGGAGTCGTGGAGACGAACCTCTTTTGCTGCTCCGCTGAGCTCGAAGTCTGCTTTGGAGGACGTGTACCATGCTACTCCAAGACCGTCGAAGTTGAAGACCCAGTTTCGAGCTTTGATGTCGCTCGAGGTATCATCGTTGTCTTCGGCTTCATGAGGCAAGAGCTTGGGTAGATAGTGGTCCGAGACTTGCTTGACTAGGGAGTGTTTGGGGCTGATGAGGACGTCTTCGAGCAGACATGGCTCGGATGGGGAGATATATGCGAACCATCTATTTCATTTTCAGCATTTACACCTGTAGCTCAGACCTGCGAAGATGATGGAGGAAAGAGTGTTGATGAGGCCACCGCAAGACGTTTCCTGGTTCAAGCACGGTCCATGACCACGACCAGGGTAAGAAGCTTAGGTTTACCGGATTGGGAAACATGAAGTGAATGTTGCACTTACCGACACATTTTCAAAGAGATCTGTAAGAGGGCTAATGCTGATAACACTTTGACGGTATGGAGAAGAACGCTTGGTCAGTACGATCGCTATCACGCCTTATCGCAGGTCGTGTGCGATCGCAGTAGGAGCAGGGATGACGAGGTCGCGTGCAGGTCTGCCGATGAATAGGGTTTCGGCCAAGCAAGCAAGCTGTCTGCAGTGGTCGCTTCTCTATCAAAGAGCTCCCAGATAGACGCGAAAATACATTAAGACATTCACTCCGCAAGCGCGATGGCGACCATTCCTCCAGAGCATCAACTCTCTTCCGTGCCCGCCAAGACTATCTTGCCATTCGACCAGCGCCAGCAACCTACGATCCGTCTGTACCCGCTCAGCAACTACACGTTCGGCACCAAGGAAACGCAGCCGGAGGAAGATCCATCTGTGAAGGACAGATTGCGCAGATTAGAGGAGCACTATGAGAAGCATGGTATGCGAAGGACATGTGAAGGCATTTTGGTCTGCCATGAGCACAATCATCCACATGTTCTGATGCTTCAAATCGCCAATGCCTTCTTCAAGCTGTATGGTATCCCGTATATCGCAATGGTATGCGCTTGGCCGAACTAATATATGTATAGGCCCGGCGACTATCTTCAGCACGAGGTCGATGAGATCGAAGGCTTCAAGGCGCGACTGAACGAGCGGCTCGCGCCAACCGGATCACTCAGCGCGTCTGAGGCTGCGGACTCAGATTGGGACGTCGCTGACACGCTCGCGCAATGGTATCGCCCCAATTTTGAGACTTTCATGTACCCTTTCCTGCCTCCACACGTCACGCGCCCGAAGGAGTGCAAAAAGCTGTACTTCATTCAGCTTCCCAAAGCCAAGGTACTCAGCGTACCTAAGAACATGAAGCTGCTGGCTGTGCCTCTCTTCGAGCTGTACGATAACAGCCAGAGGTATGGTCCGCAATTAAGCGCTATTCCACACTACCTCAGCCGGTATAGGTTTGAGTTCGTGGACGAAAAGGGCGAGATCGTCTCCTACACACCTGGAGGGCCCATTGACGAGAAGGTGAAGACCAAAATCCTGGCTGGAGGAGAGAATGGGCACGCCAAGCAAGATGAGAATACAGCGGTGGCCAAAGACGAAGAAATGGCTCAGGCTTGAAGAGACCAAGTGAAGATCAACACGAGACAGAGCTGCGATGAGAGCTTCTTGATCGCCCTGAATGCCACTTGCGGGTCGCAATGACTGTCTGGCTGAACAGCTGCCACCCTTCGGTAAGGCCGTCGAAAAGTGTGTGCTGGCATGGCCTGATCAACGACGCTCTACGGGAAGGCCTCGAAGAACAGCTGAGACATTCATATGCGATGTCACGATTTACTCATACGGTACCAGCTCAACATCGCAATCCCTCTTCCCACTGGCTCGAAATCTCGGTCATCACCTTATGGATCGTTGTCATTTAGGGCCGATCTTTGGCTCATCGGAACGACGAGTCAGCAAAAGACAGCCACTGAGAGTGCGTGAATGCAGTATTTCGGACCTGCAGGCACACATCACGAGAAGCGACACCCTGAACACGTGCTGGTGGCATGGCAAGAAGGATAGCATTCGCGTCTGTCGCTGTGGCGCTCCTATGATGCGCAGCGAGAATATGGTGCAGTAGTTCGTGGGCCAAAACTGGAGAAGCGAATCTGGGGCCGACCCACCATGAATGTGTGATGTGTGAGAGCTCTCACTCTCTGGACTTTTGCAATAACATAACTATTAGACTGGATGAATCAGTTCTGGAATGCTTAAGATCTGTTCGAATGTGTCGAGACCTGTCTATCAAACGATGCCAGAAGCCTATGGAGATGCTTGGTTCAGCCAGCGGTGGTTTGGCGACGCTCGATCTGGTGGTCTGCAGGTACTACTATTTTCTCCGATTCTCTGACACTACTTTACATGGGTGCTGCATCTCTCTGCAGAAGTGCCATGTGGATTCTCTTCATTGTACGAGTGCACCAACAATACACCACAAATGTCGCAATAGGTCGTCCTTTCCCGTACCTGCTTCTCGCGAACACGAAAATGCAAGGGCCAAGTCTCAACCAAACGCCAAGCGCCACGAAGATGACTGCTGTACTTGGAACGCCAGAATGTCACATCGAAGCCTCCTGAGCAGTTCTTCCCGAGAGGCTTTCACAAGGCGTACACTGCACTGTCAGGAAGAATTACCCTGGTCAACTCGTGTGGTGAAACTGTATTCCAAGAAATCGATATGTATGCACTCCGCATCATCAGCCGTCGATCGGCCTCCTGAGCCAAGAAGAATACCAGAACTCCGCTTTAGCGAGGCCAGGAACGATGCTGTGCGACATCTCGTGTTTCTCACGAATATCAGGTACGGTCGAGGCTGATCGAAGCACACGTGCACGCGCAGCCATCCGTCGCCCGGCGACCACGTTAGCATCCACTATTCTTGGACCCAAAAGCTTAGGCTCATTGCAAACCACTGCCAACATTGCAGACGTGGTCTGCGCGGTGACGGCTCTCGACCTCATCATGTCAACCCCGAATCTGCAAGTCCATATTGAGCAGTACTGCTTTAGGCACTTCTCCTCCTCTGCCGATGCGCCTAGAGCGTAGCTGCCCTAACTGTGCGCACTCGAAGTGGCAACTCTCGTCAGGCGACCCTACTTCCTGCACTTCTTCATTGTCGCCAAGGCGTATACAGGATCTGCAAATCGTGAGTTCGATGTTACCCTCTTCATGTCAATAGAGCACAACATGATCGCTTCGCATTCTCTGGGTCATGGAACCTCACTTTGGAAGCATCGAGAAAGAAGTCTCGTTGATTGGACACCAATCCTAGGAATACATCGGAGGTCTGTATTGAGGCTGTTTTTCTTGCAGTGTTGCTATTCGAAATGCTATTCTTGTGCATACGTGCAGAGGGAAGAGGACTTGTCTTTGAGCTCAGTCAGTAAGACCGAAGAGGTATAAAGAAGTGGCTAATTCTTCTCTCATGTTCTCCTCCATCAGCATCAGCAACTCCTCACTCGAGCCAGCCTTTCATACCTCAAAAGTCGGACCTGCTCTCTTTAGCTTCTGCAGCAGGCAATTACGATCGTTAATCAGGCATGATGTACTCCCCAATCCAGCTCGCAACTGTTGCTCTGTTCGCCCTTGGCGGTGTAGTCAATGCTTTGCCAGGCGCTACCACTGAAGCGTCCCCAGAGGGATACGGCAAGACCACCACCTCTACCAAGAAGACAACATCATCGACCAAAGACACTTGCTCCAAGAGCACTGGCTACAGCACGAAGACCGGATACTCTACCATCACAAAGGTGAACACCATCACCACTCAGGTCCCATACACGAAGTACACAACGGTAAGCAGAACGAGGCCACTGAGAGCTGCTTCGTCTAATATAATCATCTAGATCGTGGACAAGGAGACAAAGACCATCCCAACCGTCATCGTCACAACCATCAAGAAGCCTACGACAGTCACCTCCACCATCACCAAAGACGTCGTCGTAACAAAATTGACTACCAGCGTCACCAAGATTCCCGTTGTTGAGACTTCTTACTCCACAAAGGTCATCACGACCAAGGTCCCAGTTGTCATCACCAAAACCAAGGAGCAATCCACCGTCATCTCCAAGCCAGTCACCACGAAAACCACCTACCCAACAACCATTGTCAAGGATGGTGTTGTGACCTCGAAATACACCAGCACAATCACCAAAGTTGTCACAGAGACTGAGACGAAGGCTATTACTGATAAGGTAAGCCAGAAAGCGGTGCGGTGTGAAATGCCTTTTGCTGATTTTGTGTTACCTCACAGACCAAGAGCGTCATTAAGACCACACAGCTCTCCACCAAGCCGTACACAACTAAGTCTCCATTTACTACGACTGTCTGTGGACCAAAGGGTTACATGGAGTAAGATGTTTGAGTCCAGACCGGTGCGTGGTGCCTCTGACTCGTGGTCACCACCCCATGACGTATGGGCTAAAGGATTGATTCGTTTGGGTTTGAGCAGCGGCTGACACGAATCGCTTCGCGCAACGATTCACGAACCACATTCCTTTGTTGTATTTCGATTCTTTTGAGGTGAAGAGATTTTGCTAGAGTTAGATGTAGTGTTCATTAGTAGAAGCAATGATTATTTTGAAGTTCTCGAAATATTTCAAGTGCAGCCTCGATTTCAAAGCATAGATGACTTCGATACTGTCGGCGGCCATGATCTTCAAAGCATACATAGGTTCACAATTCTGAAACACCCGTGAACTCGTCAGCGAAGACGCTAACGTGCTGGTACCTGACAGCATTTTGTCGTCACGATATGCAGGCCCGAGGAATGGTTGGAGGATAAGAGCTACGTTCTATAGATACTGGACTCATGCCGGCACCCATGCCTCTGGTCTAGTGCTGTAGGATGTTGCCGGTGCAGTCTAGGTTCGATGCCATGCTTTGCGGTGATCCAGCTCTTCAGACTAGCATGCTGGCGAGTCGTTGTGCTGTAGTCTTGTGACCAGCATGACTAGAGCTTACTCTTCGGCTGCGACAGTTTCTCAACTTCGGCGAACTGGTAGTAGAAGTTCAGACAGTCTTTGTTGGCAAGCGTATCGCTTGGCTTGATTGTTTTGCCGGAGACAATTTGCTTGACGGGGAGTTCGACTTTTTTGAGGTTTATGGTTGTCTGGAGTAACGAACGATCAGTAATGGAAGTAACGGCTGAAAGCTATACTTACCGGAATCTCAGGCGTCTCGAAGACGTATTTCGGCACACATCTCCTTCCACAATCCCTTGCAATGGCATCTTTGACTTTCTGTACAAGCTCTTTCGTAAACTTCTTCCCCGGTTTCATCAATAAGAAAAGCATAACGCTTTCGTCCATATCATGTGGTCGTCGCTGTCCAACGCATATGCTGTCCTGGATTTCTTCGTTGAAGTTGATGTCTATCACGTTGTAGATCTCGGCACTTCCAAATCTCACACCACTGGGATTGAGTACTCCGTCTGCTCTGCCGTGAAGCCAGACACCACCAGTCTTTGGATGGAAAGAGATGAAGTCGCCGTGACACCAGACGTTGTCATATTTAGCAAAGTAGGCGTTGAAATACTTACTTCCGTCCGGATCGTCCCAGAACTTGACTGGTTGTGTTGGGAAGCCTCGAGAGCAAACCAATTCACCCGCTTCACCATGTGGTAGGGCACGACCATTTACACCAGGTCCGCCTTCGATGGTCTGATCATAGGCTTCGACTTTCATTGCCAGTGCTGGTCCTACGCATCCACCACAGTAGACTGGCTCCATTGTGTTCGCCATAGTCAGACATGCTGCGAGATCTGTACCGCCAGAGATGTTGTCAAGCTGGACATGGGGAGGGAATGCATGGTCATAGAACCATTCGAATTGTGCTTCGGAGAGAACCATTCCGGTGCTGATTACACGACGTAACTTACCCAGATCAAACATCTTTCGAGGCAGGACTGGCGGTCTTGCTGTTGCGAGGGTTTGCATGTATCTCGGAGAAATCCCAAGATCAGTCACACCAAGATCCTGGACCAACTTGAGGAACGTTTTCAGATCCGGCTGAAAGGGCGAGCCGTCGTAGAGGATTGCTTGAGCACCTTTGACGTGCGATAGACAGCTCGAAAGATACATTATCCACCCTGTGGTTGTATATTGGAGCACGATCGGATCGTAGAGTGAAAAGTCTCGGTGAAGGTTACCCTCTTTTCGAGCATTTAGGAGCACTCCGCCCACGTTGTGGGTGATGCACTTCGGCATTCCGGTTGTCCCTGACGAGTAGACGACCAAGAATGGATCATTGAAACCCACACGATCGAAGCGAAGAGTCTTGTCTCCTCTAGCAGACTCAAGGAAGGAAGACAGTGTCTCGCATCTCTTCACCTTGGACACATCCAATGGCTTGCCCTGCGTCCTTGGCATGCTCACCAGACCTTGCAGTTCTGAGACGCCTTCCATACCAGCAACGATATCATTCATCTTGTCTCGCAAGTCAAAGGTCTTGCCATTGTAAAGCGCCCAGTCGTCGATAAAAACATACTTGGGCTTGATCTGGCGAAGACGATCCAGAATGCCTTTGGTGCCCATGTCAGTCGATGAGCTGGAGAAAATGCCGCCAAGAGAAGTCACGGCATAAAACACGACCAAAGTATCGATACTGTTTGATGCCACGATCGCCACACGATCACCTTTCTTCACCCCTCTAGCTCGCATGGCATTGGAAAGGTGGGCAGTTCGTTCCCGAAGCTCTTTCCAGGTACATGGTCGTATCTCAGAAGCACCTTCCCGCACTTCTGTGCATGCTATCTTATGGTCTTCTTTTCTGAACGTCGTTGACTTGCTCGGATCGTGCTCATCTGGCCATAGTAGTGAGTTCTCGGCGAAGTTCACTTGAAGGCCGTCGAACCATGGTGGCACACTATCCATCCGAGCATTTTCGTCAACTGCTCTCTTGTACGACCCAGAATGAATCAATGGATGCTGAAGCAAAACCTCTTCCCAGAAAGCACCGCGATTCTCTACACTCCAAGCATGCAGGTCATTCCATGTCTCGAGCTTTGTTTCACGCTTACGGTTGATCTCTTGCATGAACCTGTAAGCTAATGTGGACTTGGGATTTGGTGGATCCCAAAGTTTTCGAGGCATTGCCGCATCTGCCATCTTGAAGACGGCAATTGATCTGCTCGTACAAACGAGTGAATGATTGCAACGAGCGCGAATTCACCTGACCTTCAAGATTGATGATTGATGAATTTGGTGGTTGGTGGGAAAGAGTTGAAGTCCTGCATCGGGATCTGCCCTCCAAAGCACTAAACCAACCTCGGTTAAACTTTCGAGCCAAACTCGAATCAAGTGAGGAGTTGCGGCCTGTCGGCGTGCCGGCCACCTGACTTGTTTGAGAGAGAGCTCAGACCTAAACCACACTTGACAGTGGGCTGTATGCACGCAACTGACTCAAACACCACCACACCTATGTCATTAGGCATTAACAAACTCCACGATGTCATCTCGCATTGGCAGTGAAGGAGGAAGGAAGGTAACCTATTAAGAAGCTTGCTTCCTGAATTTTCCTCTCCTTTTCCATCTCTTCGTAGCACGTTGCGTCCATGAATACTGCCATACAGGATTTCGGCGCGGGCTCGAGCAAGTCTGGTAGCAACTCAAGTGGATCTGATCGATCAAACAGCAATTCGAACAATAATTCGAATTCCAACTCTAACAGCAGTAACAACAACAACAACAACTCTTCGAGCTCATCGAACAGCAACAGCAATTCTTCAAGCTCATACTCGAACGTAGCGAGCGGGAATAGCAGCAGCAACAATAACAATAACAGCTCGAACTCGAATTCCAACTCTTCAAGCAATAATAACAACAAAAACAGAAGCACATCTCCAGCACGAGCTTCGAACAACAGTAACAACAACTCTTCAAACTCAAACTCAAACTCTTCCAGCAACAACAACAACAGCTCATCTTTCGGCTCAAGCAACAACAACAACAACAACAACAACTCCTCTTCCTCAAACAACACTTCCAGACAAGAAAACAGCGGTATGAACTCAATGGGCGGAAACTCCCGAGGAGGTAACAACTCCAGCTCCGGAGGTGGATCCTCGTACGGAGGTGGCTCTTCTAACGGAAACTCTGGCGGCTACGGAGGAGGATCCTCTAACAGCAACAACAACTCGTCATCCATGGGATCCTCAATGGGTTCATCTGGAGGTTACGGAGGATCGTCGGGCGGATCCGGAGGTGGATCATCTTACGGAGGTGGTAGCTCGGGTGGAGGTGGCTATGGAGGAGGAAGTCACAGCAGCGGAAGTGGTGGAGGTTACGGAGGTGGTCACTCATCTGGTGGCCGAGGAGGTTATGGTGGTGGTAATGACCGAGGCGGAGGCGGATATGGCGGAAATTCAGGTGGCGGAGGCGGATATGGAGGTGGAAGTGGAAGTGGCGGAAGATCTGGTGGAGGATACGGTGGAGGGTCTTCTTCTGGTGGAAGTGGCGGTGGTGGTTCCAAGTTCACGACAGACAGAAAGATGGATGTCGCCTATGAGGCAGGATTCAAGGATGCTATGGAGAAAGTCAAGGGTGACATGATGAGGCAATTCAATAACTGAGAGATTTAATGTCGACGACAGTAAAGCATTATGAGGGATGAAACGGTACCCTTCTCGCCGGCATTGGAATTTTGGAAAGCTGGGTATTGGATTGTATTTTTATGATACCTGTTGACATACTGGTTAGCCTGGGTTCAAGAGGCGTTGGGCTTGTTGGTCTTGATGGCTCGAGCTGCACCCTCTGATATGAGGACCGGCTAGAAATAGTTTTCATATTGCATATCTTCTTACATGATTGCTATGGTGTCATAATTCATCTCTTCCTCAGTATTTCGGTCGTGCGAGGCGCGCTGAACGTTCGAAGTCCGATCGGCGGTCATCTTGGGCATCGTAATCGACGCGAGCTGACAAGAGCTGTGGTCATAGTCTGCTCCACTCGGCGGGGTATCATGCAGGTCCACGGGACAGTCTGTCAGCTCTTTTCCCGGTTGAGCAATAAATTCCAGCACATGTGTAATTCCAACCTGGTTGTGGTTGTTGCTGTCAACCTGTTTCATCCCGTGGGCGTGAACTTTGATTTAGCTCTTATGCGTGCGCCGTCTACAAGTAATGCTAATCAGTAAGTGTCCGTGACATCGTAATATTTGGAACTTCTTACATTTGTAGAAGAGAATTGGTGCCGGCACAAATGCAAGACAAATGAATCCGAGAACGCTCGTCGCCCAAGGTACGCCAAGATTATGGAACATGTATGGCGCGAAAAGAGGGAAGACCGCACCAGCTATCGATCTGATGAAAGTGTTGACCGCAATGGCGCTATTGCTGTAGAAGCCATAGCAGTCGATGATATAATTCATGCCTTGCCAGAAGGTGACAAGAAGTCCCATGCCAAGGAATGCTGAGGCTATCACTTGCGAGACCCAAAGTGTGGACGGCATAGAACTCCAAGCCCACCAGAAGAAAGCAACTGGAAGTATGACCGCACATACGATCATGGGCGGGAGACGTTCTTCGGGCACTGCTTTACCATGCTTGACGAATGCTTTCTTAAAGTTGGTTGCGGCGGAATAGCTCATGAGTGCCGAGCCCATGATAATACCGACGATGATCGCTGCGAATGGTAAGGCCGAGACTCCAAGACTCCAGCCTCGTTCCTCATGGAAGGATATCGGGAAGGCTTCAAAGAGAAGGTAGAGGACACCATAGAGGTAGGACATGTATGCCGTAAGCAGTGCCAGGATCGGCTCTTGGACGATCATCTTCCATGGTCTCACAAGGTAGACAGTGAATATGGTGTTGAGAGTGATCCTGTTTTCGTCGGCTTTGGCGTGAAGGGCCCAGTTCCGCGTCTTGTATCGGAGCTCTTTGGCACGAATCTGCAAAATGCGTTGCGCTGACGTTTCAGGTATGAGGATCAGACCAATGCCTCCAAAAAGGGCAGCCATGATCAAAGTCTGTCTACAGTCAGCACGCCACTCTCCTACCGACAACGCTATAGACATACTATCCATTGCGTCCATCTCCAGCCCAAGTAGCTTTCAGTCACAAAGCCTCCAATAATCGGACCAGCGACTGGACCGCTGAAGGCACCTCCAGCAAAGGCGCAAATTGCATAGGCTCTCTGGAGTGGACTCCACATATCCGCCATGGCTCCTCCAACAACCGCCAAAGGTGCCGAAGCAGCAAAGCCTCCCAAGAAACGACAGATCATGATCGTCTCGACATTCTGGGCAACAGCGACTGGGACCTGGAAGATGGCGAAGCAGATATAACCAGCAAATAGAGGTACCCGTCGTCCCCAAATTTCACTTGCTGGTCCAAAACACACTGGTCCAAAGACGAATCCGAGCAGGAACAGCGATACTCCAAGCGTGGCTACCACGGTGCTGACATTATACTCGTCCGATATGGGTTCGATTGCGACTGCGAAGATGGAACTCGAAAAAGTGACGACAAAAGTCATCAAGCCCATCGAGACAGTAGCAGCAGTTTTCCTCTTCGTACTGAAATTCAGCGGATTACCTGGATCATTCGGTCCATCGAACTCGACCAGACTTGGGTCTTTCGCTGGCGATGGCGATACATTCTCGTTCGGCTGCTCGGGTCCGGCTTCGATATCCTTCTTCTCATCGCCAACAGGCGAAAGGCTAGCCTTGCTGCTCAGATTGGACTCCTCCATCTTGTGGCCACTGAGGGGCTGTACTTCTGCCGCCATATTCTGTACATATAATGCTGGAGGACGCCATCGAGAATAGAGGTTGCTACGGCGATAACGCTGTATTCAAGAGCCGTCACGAGGTCGGCACACTTGCATAAGTCCATAGTTTCCAGCGTATCAACGCGCCTCGCATCTTGTATCTCCGCGTCTTGGTGCCGACAGCCGCGAGCGCCGAGAACTCGCATATCCGGACAACAGCAGCTGCCATCACGGTATAGCTTCTTTGTATACGATTTCATTCTGATTCAAAATTCTCGTTGCCAAGTGAAGGTGTTGAGACCGCAGGGATCTTCTACTTGTACAACAACGCGCACAAGCTGAGTCATGGCCATCTGGCGTCGCCGCAGCAGTCTCCCATTTCTATCTTGCTCTCGAAAGGGCACTTTGAACAATGAAGGCATTGCGAGTGGCATGATGGAAAATAACTGCGACGTGGACGATATGGAATGAGATGAAGTCGTCAGAAAGACATGGATCTCATTCGGCCCGAAATCTTCTGTGCAAGTACGACCAGGGTGCAAGAACGAAGTGCAACTGCTTGAATGAAGAATGACCCAGTATCAGATTTGCCTCCCTTTTGAATATGACTACACTTGAATACATGATAGGAGCAAACAACATCGCAATATCCCATCTTTACTTGCTCGTACAAAACGCATCTCAGACGAATGCTATGCTATATGCATGCACGCACAAGTGATCGTGCTGATGATCCGAATCACAACCCTTCGATCCAATCTTCTCCGCTCACATGACACTTCGTAAAGGGTTATGAGGGAGCTGCATGCTCGTCAGTACTACTGCTCCTTGAGTGGTTCACGAATCGGCAGTGATGTGGATTGTGGTATGGACGCACCAACACCATTTCCATTGACCATAGTCGGAGTTGCCGTTCCACTGCCTGCGAGGCCTTGCTCAGCACCACTCGCTGCTAGAGCTTGTTTTGATTTCTGCTTGAGGGTGAGCGGAAATGGGTAGTCCTCGGGCTCTTCCTGTAAAAGTTGTCAGCGATGTTCTTCTTAGTTCTCAAAGCTAGCCTTACCTCTTCAGGAAGCTTCCATGCAATATAGTCTTCGGTGCTGAGACCTTCTCGACCTTCTTGAATTGAAGCGAAGTCGCCTGGAGTCATCATGCCACTTCTGTCTCTTGGACTGCCAGGTGCGGAGAGCGGTCGGGTAATCTTAATGTTCTCCGTACCATCGAAGAAGCCTGGCTCGTCCTCTCCGTCCTGGAAGCCGTCTGGGTACGCTCGTCGCAGGGCAAGCTGACGTGCCTTGACATATTCCATGCCCATTCTCTTCCAATCCAGAAGATCACTCAAGCGCTCCGTTCGGTTTCGCTGATTGATGCGTTGGCGCTTGCTCTTCCTGGTAAATTCGAACATGAACTCGGCCAGCTGGTTCACGCTGTCATCAACGCCCTTCAGTCTTCGATCGACGATGTAGATGCCGTAGTCCGCCGCATTTTCAATCAATTCCTCCATGTAACAGCCGAAACCTGAAAGATTTGTGGTGATCGAGGGCACACCCATGACGGTACACTCAGCCGGTGTGTAACCCCAAGGTTCGTAGTACGAGCTGAAAATACCCATGTGTGTTCCTCGCACAAAGTCGTCGTAGTCCATTGGTAGTACAGGATTGCCCGAGCTCAAGAACTCGGGGTGGAAGATGACCTTGACACGATCTGAAGGGTGATTGAAAAGCTGGCAGCGTCGCAATTGGTTTAGGATGGGATCTTCGGCGTCGTTGACCAGATTGTGCGTGACAATGGGTGGCAAGGTGTGTCGCTTCATTGCAAACAATCTTCTGCGCAGCATGATTTTGTCCGCAGGGCTCAAGAGATCCTTCTCATCCGGTGGATCTTGTCCTTCATGCCACGAGATGGATTTCTCGAATAGCTTCTTTCCGATACTCCTCTCGATGTGTCCCAATGTATCTTTCAAGGACTTGACCACGGCCTGACCCTTGAGCGCTTCCACTGCCAAAGATTGTGTTTGCGCGGGGAAGATCAAGAAGGCCACAACAGTCATGTCCGAGCCCGCTGCCTTCATGCGGTGATTCAAACGAGCCAGCGACTCGATGAACATGTCAACACCTTTATTTCTGTATTCGTATCGTCCAGCCGTGAAGAAGTAGAGAGTCTTTTCGGGGTCGAAATCGTTATGACCGTAAAAGTGACCGCGTACGAACTCGGTAATGCGATCCTTGCTCATCTGGTGCAAATTTTGGAATTCGTGGGTTGCGGAGAACTTCTTGACGTTGAGACCATTTGGCAAGACACCATCCGGTTTCCGCTTCAGTAAGTGCTCACTCTCGTAGGCCGTGATATGACTGACGGTGGTGAACACGTCTGCTGAGTGTGCGGCGCCTCGTTCTATGCAGTATCGGTGGTAGATGCCACGCTTACCAGCCTCGGCATCCACATCAAAGTATTGCAGGTTGTTGTAGAAATCGACGGATCCGGCGCAGAGGTATCGGCCGAGCAATGTCGCGTGAGTGGTGAAAATGGTGGTGACATCGATCTTTCGCTTTCTGCAGAGAGGAAGTGCAACACCTGCTAGCCATTCGTGGAATTGTGCAATGACTGCGCGCTCCTTCTCGTGGTAGACGTACTTACTCGTGTCAGTAATTTGCCATCTCGCAAGACAATGGCCGTTTCTAACTCACCTCGCCCAAAAACCACGCAATCAAGTAGCCAAACACAATAGCTTCATTGGTCTCGTGGTCATCGGGAGGACTAGGAATGCCTGCGGTCGACCACAAATCGCCTTTCCACTCGTCAAGCTTGTAGTAACCAGTGCCCGTGTCGAAAAGCAATACTCGCGGAGCTCCGTCAATCAGCCATCGTCCGTACAATGTCTGGATGCCTCGCTCGTTCATGCTCTTGATTGTGGCAATCAGAGCTGGATCTCTAGGCTCCACCTCTTCGACTTCCACAGCTGCTGAAGCTCGATTGAGCGGTCCCAGTAGGGTATAGCTGGAGCCATATTCGGCGGTCGTCACCTGCGCTTTCGACTTGAGCACACTGTAGATACCGCCGACTCGGTTGGCAACTTCGGTAGCCACTTCGAAAAGCACATGGTTGTGCACGTCGCGCTTGGGTTCGTCGCCCATGGTGGGAGAATGCTGCTGCTGCAGACCAATTGGTAAGGACTGGAGTGGATGCGGAGAGGGCGAGGCTTTGTTGTTGTGGTGAGTGAAAGGTGTGTCTCGGGTGGACAATGTCTTGGGAATATAAGTCAGTGGATGTCGGCTCGGACCTGAAGGAGCTGCGTGCTCTGCCACCGCGAAATGGCGGGTGGGTCTCAGATGCACAGTGATGCACGGCGTTGGATCATCTCCACGATCGGTATGCGGAGAGCGTTGGGGATTGTGAGTGAAGCACACATACCTTGAAGCAATTGATCGGTCTGGTCTAAGAAGCAGACTTTGACAGTATTTAGTAAACCACGTGGATGGTCTGGAAAGTGCACTGCAGTGCGGAAGGTGGAGCAAAACAGATGCAGCGGAATTGCTTCAGTTAATGGAGAGGGTGGTGAGTGTTGGAGCTCATCAGATCCCTGCCAGAAGCGTGCTGCCAAATGACTGTCAGTGTGAAAGCTCGGTATTTTGGTCTCGTTCTTTGTTCTGCAGCACAAACACTTTGCAAACCACAACGTTTATGCTCAGATATGGAGAAATGTGAGATTGGCAGATGTGTTTTAGTAGCGAGCCTCGTTGAGATGTTCCGCCCTACCCATGCTGCTCGTCCGCAACGAAATTCCAGCCTCGCACACCCCAAGCTCTCACCAGAAAGCTGTCGAGCGCTAAAATCCATGCTCATGCATGCTCTCCCCGTGCGGAGTCGAGAAGCGGCGTCAACACTCTCTGACCTGCTCTCCTCCAATTACCGTCGGCCCTTCTCGCGGCCCTTTTGCAAACACCATCTCACGGCCGATACCCTACAAGTCACACCATACACACACCGGCCAAGCCACCTGTTGAGCAAGCGAGTTGATGGCAAGGCACAACACGAATTTGATTGCTTTGCAGAAATGTTTGGGGCGGAGGTCGGCATCCGGATGACTTGCAGACGAGGGTGCCTTGCATATCAAAAAGCCTGGCCCGGCAGAAACCTCACGTTGCTGTGCCCACCGCAAACCATGGTTGAGCAACGTCGGACGAACTACTTGAGGGAGAATTCTGTCGCTGGGCTGGTACTTTCATTAGGTGTGTATATTGCATGTCTTCCATCCATCACCATTGATAAGAATGGGAAGAAACTCCTTGCCGATTTCTTCACACCCATCCTTGACCCCGGAAAGCATATCTCACCGCCGTCGACCTCATCCACAAGCCCAGACACCGCTGGCTTTTCCTCCATCATGCACACCAGTCGCGATGCAAGTCGACTCGTCTCCGTTGGGAATGGTGATGACATGCTTGTTGTAACCGAAGCCCGTCTCGCCAGTGGCACCTTGTCCGAGCAGAGAGCAGCTGTCGGTATCAGAGAACAGAGTGAAGGTGCAGCTGCCGTTGACGGTCTGGGCGACGGCAACGCCGCTGTGCTCCAGTGGCGTGCAGTACAGCGACTTGATCTTGATTAGCAGCAATACTTTGCAGATTGGCGACTGCAGTGAACTCACCTTGATGACGTCCTCACCAACAGGCTTGCCGCAAGTGGTCTTGACGGCGTCGGATGGCAGGTCGCTCATAGCACCAAGCTCGGCGCCTGCAGCGGCTGACAGACCATGGTAGTAGGTGATGTTGGTACTTTGTGGGTAAGGAGAGAAGCCGCCGGATGGTCCTGTCGTTCCTTGCGGCAAAGCAAGACCACACGCGACGGCGATGGACGCGCTGAGAGCTGCGAGATGGAGCATGCTCGACATGATGAGTTCAGAAGGCAGCCGCAGGAGCACTCGCTGCAATTGCTCCTGGCTGGAAATGTGGTGTAGGTGATCTTCCTCTAGGTCCGTGCTCGACTAACTCGAAGTTATAGGGTAGATCAGCGTTGCTGATGTTGTAGTCGTGCTCTTCGGCGTTCTTCAGCACGCGTTTTCGTTCGTCTCGTTCTTCTTTTCGGATTTGTCTCGCCGAATGTCGTGCTTTCCTCGCTTCCTAGACGTTGCTCACGAGGATGGCGGTGAATGTGCTGAAGAAGGATATGGCGATGCTCAAGACCATTGCGAAGATGGAAGTGAATTAAATAGGCTGTCGGTGTCAGAAGTGAGTCGGCGGGCGGTGGCGTCGAGAAGTGAAGTTCGGCAAGGTGAGCTGTTGGAACAGACGTTGCTGGTGAAAGTGAAGAAATGTCTGATGGCTTTCTTGTGATAGAAGCAAGCTTTTCAAGATATCTGGTGAGATGATGGGGCGTTGGAAGTTGTTGGAAGAAGACATCCTGGTCAGCAATGACAAGGCGTCTTTTATCACTGCTCGCGTGTAGCAAGCGCAACCTGGTATTCGCTGTGGCAGTGGCAAAGCTCACCCAGCGACTACCAATGGCATGTTCCTGTGAGGCAAGCGCGAATGCTACCTAACCTCGTCGATGCTAACCGCAGAACGTGCGATCAGAGCACCCACAGCGTGAGGAACTTCGTGTGACTACTACATCAAGTTGTACTATTCCTTGTGCTGTATCAAATATCGGAAGTGGTCTCTTCATTGGAACAGGTTCCGCCTTAGCAAGTGGAGGTTCTGGCAACATGGTCATCGCATACTCCCTAGTCTGTAGCTGCGTTTGGGCAGTGTTGCAATCACTGACAGGGATGACCATCGCATTTCCTGTCTCTGGGAATTTCATCGACTATGCGGATAGATGGGTCGATGCTGCCCTGGCCTTTGGAGCTGGCTTTGCAGAGTGGCTTGGCTGGACTGCCATCGTTGGAGCTGAAGCTGCATTTTTCAACATCCTGGTCCAGTTCTGGGCAGAAGGAAGCTTTCCACAAGCTGCCTCAAGTGAGTGAAACAACGTCGGCCATGAGACATCAAGACTGACATGAAGCAGTGACCCTATTCACCGGTGCGACATGTGCGATATTCCTTATGCCCAACAAGGTATTCGCGTGGTTTGAGTACTGCACTAGTCTGGTCAAGGTCTTCATGTTCCTTCTCGTCATCGTCGTTGGCTTAGCTATCACACTTGGCGCTGGTCCCGATGGCTACCTGCATACCGGAGAGTATTGGACCAGCCTGCCAGCTTTCAAGAACGGTTTCAGCGTATGCTGCACCGAAAGCTTGATGTCTGAACATGCGCTGACCAACTGAACAGGGCTTCGCCAATGCCATGATTCTTGCAACATGGGCAGTCGGCGATCAGATCTTCATCGGCGTGATGGGAGGTGAAGCCAAGAATCCTCGGTTCAGCATGGGCCACGCCTGCAAACTGGTACCCTATCGTGTGTCATTCTTCTACATGTCCTGTATCGTCTTCATTAATTTGCTCGTACCTTCAGACGACCCGAACCTGCTCGGCGGCAAAGGGGTGACAGCATCGCCCTTCATCATCGCGATACAAAAAGTCAACATCAAAGGCCTCCCGCATCTCCTAAACGCCTGCATGATGTTCGGGATCATGGCCATCGCAGCAGAGTCAATATACTTATCTTCACGAATGCTCCGAACAATGGCCCATCAACGTCTCATCCCAGGCTGGGTAGCCAAATGCGACTCGAGAGGCCGTCCTAGAATTTCTCTAGCCATCACCTGCGCCTTTGGCGTGCTTTTCACCTACATCAACCTCTCCAGCGGCGGCAAAGTAGCTCTAAACTGGCTCGTACAAATCACAGCCGCAAGTTTCTACGTCAACTGGATCATCGTATCCTTCACATGCTGGCGTTTCCGCCGAGCACTAATAATCCAAAATGACCCACTATTCCAAGAACTATACGCCTGGAAAATGACATCCTATCCAACTCCTCCCGCCTGGCTTCTGACGATATGCGGTCTTTTGCTGATATCATCTTTCACGCTGGCGATAAAACCGCCTGGAGCTATCCTGGCCGATTTCAACGCTAGCAATTTCTTTCAGTATACTTTGGGGATTTGGCTTATTGTTGTGGCTACTGTGGGTTATAAGCTTGTTTATCGAACTCCGTGGCGGAAGCTCGAGGATGTTGATCTTACGACTGGGAGAAGGCAGATGAGTGAGGAAGATATTGCCGAGTTGAACCATTATTACTCGCAGTCTAAGGCGAGGAGGTTTCTGAGCTATATTCAGCTGTGGTAGAACATGGAGCCCGCAAATCATTACAGTTACCTTTGATTGTCCATCCACGAAAAAAAATACCGCGGTCCTCTGTAATATGGGAACTTCAGCGGTCGGATTCCGTTCTCTTCTACTTGCTCACGAAGGCTGTTGACCGTGCCAAATCGTCATGTAAGCCAAGATGAATCGTCACCATCTCCACCGATATTCCTGCCTCGCAAAAACAATAATTTTTCTTTTACTTTCTAAACGCGGCCAGTCAAGGCGACTTCACGGAAATTCATATCTGTCCTGACCAGTTCGCTGTTCAGATGAGGCTGCGCGTGATACATGATTGCTATTGGAGCAGACATGGACTGTGAAGGCTAGACGGACTGCTCCTGCTCTGTGGCGTCTTCGCATCAACTCGACGGGTGGTGGGTCACCGTTGTTGACACTGTTTCTTCGACGGACAGAAGGGTGCACGCGGATGTACTATTGTCGGGATGTGATTGTTTCCGAGATGGGGCGTAAAGCGTTTCGAAGTGGAAAAATGTCGACTGCTGTTTCAAATTTTCCATTGAATTACAGAAAAATGATACTAGAAGTAGTACACAATGAATATATGGTTTGAATGGTGGGCGTGAATGATCCAAACATATACCTACTCCCTGCGCAGGCGTCGTTCTTGTATCCGATCCGGTTCATCCTTCTATAGTTCGAACGCCGCCAAATTGCGCCTCTCTTGCGTTCCTCTTCTGCATGTTTCCATTCCATGCTTGTAATTGTACAACGCCCCGTTTGACGCCTCTTATCAACCCGAAACGTATGCAGCGAATCATATCTCATGACTTCAAGCTGTCCTTAATGCTTTGCGAACTTGCACTCACAGGGAGCACATTCTTGTCATCCTTCTTTTGCCAGACCTTTGCCAACGCATATACCACACCTGATACGAAGCCGACAAAGATGGCGGATACGGAGGCCATCGTGACTGGTGCATCGAAGAAGACGAGACCTGAGATGGCAATGGGGAGCTTGTTGAGCGCGCCGACCATTGAGTATGTCGTTGACGAGGTGACACGAACGCACCAGGCGGAGGTGTATGAGATGAAGATACTGCTGAGTCCAGTAAAGATCATGGCAGCGATCATCAACTGCTGTCGGCCTTGTGGGAAGTTGACCGCGATGTTTGCAGCGGACCAGTCTTCGAGGAGGAGGGTGCAGATGAGGAGGATAGGGATCGAGAGAAGGTTGTTGTAGAACATGGCTATCAAAAGTTAGCAAATTAGGCGTCTGCATTCTTTCGTCAAACTCACTGTCAAAGTCCTTGAAGTTGGTAAGCTTGATGCGCTTACGCATGCCCAACACGTAGCCGGCCGAGCTCAAGCAGTTCAATGCCATCCAGATGTATCCCGCATTCAAAGTCGAAATCTTCTCGGCTGCCTCTCCTGTAAGCGCATCGCCGCTATCTGAGGCCAATGCGTGCGAAATGTCTGCCCACGCCGCAATGATACTGCTGAGTACCATCAGGCCAAAACTGAGCAATGCCATGCCGCCAACTGATCCTCCAAACCACAGCACCTCGCCATATGCGATCAAGATGATGGTCAAATTCTTGAAGATGGTGTAGACGGGAATGCTGAGGAATTGAAGAGCCTTGATCGAGGTATAGATCATGCCAATAAGGAGCAGCGAGACAGGAAACCATTTCCGCGCTTCATCGGTATTGAAGTCTCTGTAGGTAATTATGCCAAAAGCTTTGCATGTCGAGATGGCAGCTATGCAGACGAGAGCCTGGTATATCGAATTAGCCTTTCATATCTTTTGTCATCCTTGTTTCTCTCCACGCTTACCTGTACGGCCAAAAGAAAGAAGCTCAGATTCCAGCCAGTGCCATTGACGCAGTATTTATTTGACACTGTCATCAATATACTGCTGCCACAGTATGCGAAGATGGACAGCACGGGGTTGTTGAGATTTATGCCTGAGGGAGTGGAAGGCATTCTGGGCGGCGAGGGACGCGGCGCTGCGTCGAATTGACCGTTGGGCTGTCTCTCTCCAAGTTCTATAGTGAAATCCCTCTTCTTGTCATCGGCCATCGAGACAGCTTGCGACTGCGGTTGCGGCTCGAGACTCGGCGAGCGCTCGATGCTAGGCGAGGTAAGGGGGGAGTGAGCCTGCTGCCAGCGACTCGTGCCCAGGGACCGCTGAACGCCAACGAAGGAAGTCGTCGTGAAGGTCGTGGTGCGCACTGCGCTGGTAATGTCGTTGGCAGTTGTACAGCTGGCGGGATCCGATGCGATAAAAGGAGATCAATCTCGGTGGACAAAAAATTGGTGGTGAGATGCGCAATGCAGACCAGACCAGTCGCTGCCGTCTGTCTCTCGGCGATCTGACAAGCCAATCTCAACACCGACACGCAGCAGGGGTTCAACTCTTTGAAGACGCGTACTCCCACCACTCCACTTTATACTGTCATATGCAAGGCGATATTTTCGGGATAACTCACGACTGCCTTGTATTGCGTGTGAGATACAGCCTCATACTATCGCTGTCAGCATTCGTGTCACTCCGCAGCTTGTGACAAGATTTATCATTCCTGTGAAGAGAGACGATCTTCTCCTTTCTCGTCCTGTTTCAGATTTGGGAAACACCGGCGCCATAAGCGCTGCTAAGCACAACGTCCTTCCACCTCATGCGCTTCTAGAAGGCCACAATCTTCTGTTGCAATATCCCAGAAGAGAACAGGAAAACTTTCAAGATGGCTGCACTCGACCCACACGTGGCCAAAGTACTGGACAGTCGAAAACCTGGCCAGGAGTCCGACGATGAAGATGCACTCATCGCAGAACTCGAGGAGGACGAAGATTCTGCTCTTTCCGGGTTCCGCGAGCAACGATTGGCACAGTTACATGCTGAAGTCACGCGAGCCAAATTGATGAAGGAGGGTTCCCATGGCAGCTACACCGAGATCAAGGACGAAAAGCAACTCATGGACATTACCACATCTACGAAATTATGTGTTGTGCATTTCATGAAGCCTGACTTCAATCGTTGTCGAGTCATGGACGAGAAGCTCACGACCCTGGCCGGCAAGCACTTTGACACGAGATTTGTTAGCATCAATGTCGACAATGCACCCTTCTTGGTGGTCAAGCTTGGTATTAAAGTGCTGCCCTGTGTTATTGCATTCAAGGATGGTGTGAGTTCGGACAGGATCATCGGCTTTGAAGGAATTGGTTGGAAGCCGGATTCATTTACCGCGAGCGAGTTGGAAGCGCGACTATTGGCGAGCGGTGTGCTTGTGCGAGCAAAGATGACGGAGGAGGACGATAGAATGCGAGCACGAAAGCAGCAAGAAGAAGCCGAGAACGAGTATGATGATGATTGGGATTGAGTACGGGCTCGACCTGCTGGCATTCGCCCATTTATCCTACTCAGCAGGAGAAAAGCCACCTCCAAAGCGCTCTTACTGCCTCAAAGAGTGTTCGCTGTTGTCGACGGGCTGCGGCAGGCAATGGCAGAAGGTCAGCCCTTGAGGATGGGCGACTCATGCTCCATGATTCGTCTGAGCATAGCTGGTCTGTGTACTCAGCTACCGATGGAGGCCACTGAGGGCCATTGGATTCACGAAGTGCGTAGGCTTGGCACGACTGGCACCACTTTTCGTGGCTATTCGTCTTTCGAATCAGGGCACTGCGAGCAAACATGGAGATCAGCACAAGTACAATCTTCCATGACTACGGCCTGTCTCTCACCTCCACATTTCGGCCATATCGATGACAGCATGACTCTCTGAGGGCAGCTCCTTCTTAAGAACTTCGCAAAAGAAGTGACGTTGTGTGCGCTCATTGATACCAAAAATCCGACTGTGGAAGCGCTTTCTCAAGATCAGGGCCTGGGCTTCTAGCGCGACATCTCCCCAGTTCCACCACCTCATCTCTGAAAGTCAAGCCATCTCAGCACCAGCCCCAACGTACTCTATTGATCTCTCCATAGTCGTTCGCCGCCTCCACCATTGCACAAGCATGCCGTAGCACCACAGCAGAGAAACGACAGGGGCACCCGTTACTACTTGGCAACAGAGACTGATGAGCATGATGATGGAAGCTGCCTCCACAAGATCTTCGTCAAAATTTGGCAAGAGCGCATGACCGATCCCCAGCTCTAGAGTGATCAAGAGCAGTACGTTTGCGACATAAGCGGTCTTTATTTTCGCGACAGATATAGGGCTGTTGACGACCCATTCGGCATAGGAAGTAAACCAGGAAAATGAGATTGTTGACGCGACCAAGCTGACTGAGAAGATGAGGGAAAGGGGTCCGACCAGCATCATCTCGGCAATCATGTCGGTCGCTGCTTTGTGGTGTGAAGCAGGAATGATTGAGATGTCGCTGCCGATTTTACATGACTGCCTACGTGTTTACTGGTCTTCAAGAAAAGCCGGTACCCAAGTGCCATTCAAGCTTACCTCCAGCACGAGGCTCATTCTGACTTTGGGAATCCAGCTTAAATCCTCAAAGCTACCAACTTTTGAGCTTGCTTTACGGATAGCTCGCGTCAATAGGTAATGACTGTGATGCTCAGGTCGCGACTGGAGACTCATATGTCCTCACTGTTACTCGAGAGAGTGGATATATTTGACAATCTGCGCCAACACTATGCCTTGCTTCCATCCCGAAAATAGCCACCGGAAGCACCTTCTTGACACCCGCCCAATATGGACAATATAACATCGACAGTCCTCGAGGGCCCACTACCAACGCTGCTCAACCAGACACAAAATCCCCGCCAACACAACCATGGACCCGACTACCAGTATTCTCGGCGTCACTGTACAAGCCTTCACATTCATCTTCTTTCTTCTCCTCCAGTTGTCTTTTCTCGGAATCTCAGCATGCATTTCCATAGCAACGACCAGGAAAGCGCAAGGGATCCTGAACGTCTCTCGTGACCCCGAAATTGCGGCAGGAGTCGCAATGGGAGGCTTCGTGCTTTATATTGGCCTGATTATCTTCTACGGGTACGCTATATTGTCAAATTGGGGTGACCTGGGGAAATTCTTCGCGGCTTTCAGTTTAGGAGGTGGATTGGCGATTTGCTTCCATGCGGTTTTAGCGGCGATGGTGCTCGGTGGGCTTCGGAGCTTTGTGTGGGGGCGGAATTATTGGAGTCAGCGTCGACGCATCAAGGACGTGGAATTTCTGGTAGACTTCGAATTTTCAGGCGAGGAAGATGGGGACGTATGAGCTGGAGAGCCTGTGAGCGGGACACTATCTGGCCAGCATTCAGGAAAATGGTCGCGGTCAACAGCTCCGCTATACAGTACCAGCGCAGGCAGACAGCAGTCTCAACTCGAGTATCGAGCGCAGAGCGCGCGCATGGCGTCTGCGTGGAGATAGCGGGGAATGTCCATTTCTTCCTTGCCGTACACTTCCCATAGCAAGGTCAGAGGCTGCATGTCAGTACAGGATCAATAGAAGGAGAACGGATACTACATGACGAAGGACGCAAGCATGTAGCTCTGCCGGAGAAACATCTGACGGCCTGTCGAAAAGCCATCCTTCAGCTATCCGGTACAAAGCGAATGACCCACAGAAAATCAAGCAACCTCGTGAGCTTGAGGCATGGGAGCAAGAAGCGGAAGACAACGCTGAGGTCGCAGTACATCCTTGCTTCCCCAATGGCACAAATGCTGAACAAGCCGGTGCTATTCAACCATGCTGGGCCACGACAGTCTCCCAACAATGACAATCAAAATTTGCATTACGATGCCTGCAGGTATCAAGACACCGAGACTGAATAAGAAGAATTGTATCAGAATCCTTCTGCCCCGACGCGAGGCCGATTCCTTCAGCCTGGTTCAGCCGCACGAACATTTACGGCCGTTGCAGATCTCCCTAGAAGGATTCCAAGCCTGACGGTTCAAGATTCCACATCGCATAGTCTTAGACGACGAAACAAGCATTTTCGGTGACTGTTCTCGATTCTGCGGTGCTTATTCTGATTGACTTCAACGCGTCGCGACATTTCGCAGGACACATGCGTCCAAGCTAAGGGTCTCGCTACGTACAGACAAGAGCACTAGGCTACCAATCTGACGATTCTGTGGACACGGAAGGGCGTGTCGGCGTTGATGTGCGTTGCGGAGATAAACCAAGAAGCGGAAAATCTCGTCATGAGAGAAAGGTATAAGTATTGCTTGCCACCACCACAGCGACAAGCCAATATACACTTCAATCACATCTGGAATCAGCACCAGTCCCATCATGGCACCTATCACATTCCATCTTATCGCTCTCAAGCCAACAGCCACAGAGTCCGACTTCATTAACAACCTCAAGACTCTCCAGCCCTCCGCCCGCCCAACCTGGATCGGAAATTGTCATCACTGGATCCACGAACCCCATCTCTCGACCACCTCCCTCCTAGGTTCCGGCACAAAACTCATACATTGGTCCTACCTCCTCGTCTTCAATTCCCCATCTTCCCTCTCATCATCCCTTACCTCTCTGACCTCAAACACCTGGTCCATCTCCTCCAACCCGCCGGATGACCTCCTAGTTTCCCTCCCACCACCATCCAACGATCCAATCCCACCCCTCCCTAAAGGCTGGTCTCAATCCGATCCCTCAGGCCTCGACAACGCAATCGTACCCGACGACCTTGAGGCTTCCCTCAATTTATCTTCTTACCCACTGGGCTGTCAAGACACCAGCACCACTCAAAAGATCGGTCTGAAATCCTACATCCGCACCTTCCCCGACACCACACCCGTATTTATGTTCAACCTCCTCTCCTACCTCCCAAATCAAAGAGAAAACTACTTCAAGTACGTTGCGGCATTCC
Source organism: Pseudocercospora cruenta (assembly GCA_013365205.1). Classification (NCBI taxonomy): domain Eukaryota; kingdom Fungi; phylum Ascomycota; class Dothideomycetes; order Mycosphaerellales; family Mycosphaerellaceae; genus Pseudocercospora; species Pseudocercospora cruenta. The sequence goes on from JAASFE010003314.1 coordinate 55,098, forward strand.
AGGAATCTGTGGGAAGTAGATATGGAGGAGTACCGAAATTTGTGGGGTTTAATGTTGAGAACTGGTCAAGTGAAGAGGAGGAGGGTTGGAGATGGGAGGATACTGCTTTGATTGAGTATCCGAGTTTATGGCATTTTGGAAAAATGTTGGATAGTGAGGGGTATGCTGATGCAGATAGGAAGTATAAGAAGGGTGTTATTAGGGATAATCCGTTGATTTGTTGTACGGAGGTGGAGGTTGGGTACGATGAGTAGAGGGTGGTGGTTATAGACTGCGGATGATGGTGGATGGTGAAAGCTCGCGAGAGGATTAGTAAGTGATCATTTATATTGACTCTCGTCAATTCTCTGGACATACATGACCCGTATTTTTGTCGTGTAGATAGATGTAGCAAGCCACATGCGAGACTTGCCGGATCTGCGAAAGTCGCATCTAGATCCACCCCGAAGTGCCTTCCGCATTTGGAGCCTACCCCGGCCACAACGAAGTATACTGGTAATACAGGGCACACTCCGTGCCGTGTTTCTATTGTTTAAGGATTTCTGTCAGTACTTTGTCCAGAGCTCTTACTCCTCCTTCTTCTATCACGGACCAGTGTCCGCAATCCGGCAGCCGAATGATTCTTTCTTGAGTGAGGTCAGCCACTGCGTCATTGTTGACAAAGTATTTCTCAATGCCATCCACAACGATGCGAGGATCCAATGCGATATCCTGGAGACCAAAGATGATATTCACTGGGCATTTGAAGTGGAGAGTCTTAGTCCCCACAGTCTGCGGCTTGTGGGCGCCCGGAAATGATTGAGTCCATACTTCGCGAAGTAGACCCTCCGCATAAAGTCGAACACGTCCATCCCAATCGCCAGGAGGCCAGGTTCGAGCCCGCTCGATCACCGATTTCCCATATGCAGGTCCTGATGGGGGATGATCTGATGCCGCTTCCAAGCTGGGTCCATACGACATGGCAAGCCGATAAGCAAGAGCTTGAGGAGACTGGTCCGGGAGCCTTTCGATGATTAGCTGCGGTCAATGCTGGCTGGCTATACAAGCAGGGGCATACTGTTTGTATTGCAAGTCATGAGCAAGCTTGATCAAGCATCTCGTCAGGCGGGGAACGATCTTTGCCAGTGGCAGCGGAAGCGTCAGCATATACGTCTGTCGAGAGAACAGTCAGCGAGACGATGAAATGACTTTGTGACTCGACTCACATAGCTTGACTTGCTGAGCTGCGACAGTACATGAGCCAGCTCGGAGGCGCCTTCTCTAAACTTTTTCTCGGAGATAAGCTGGCTTCCACGCGACAGTCTCCCTCGCAGCTGCTCCTCTGCGTACGCCGGCTTTGTTTTGTCAGTTACATTCTTGATTAAGAGAAGAAACGATGCTCACGTATAGCGAGTTCAGTGTCACAACATGGTCCACAAGACCTGAAGTCTCGGCAGCAATGCGAGAAGCGACGACACCTCCCCAGTCGTGGCCGACCAGGACGCATCGTGTCTTGGCGTCCGCCTTCAAGTAGCGGCGCTTGAGCAGAGCTATGGTCTCTGCCACCGCGTTGAGCACTTCAGGCCCGTACCTCTCGAGGCTATCAGACCCGCCACAGCCGGGTAGATCCAATGCAACGAGCTTGGCCTTGCTTGCCCAGGTCGATCGGAGCTGTCTCGAGAACAAAAATGCGGAGTCTGGGAAGCCATGTACGAATACGAGCAGAGTTCTTGAATCAGGCGTTGGTCGCAAAGCAGCCAAGTAGTGGATCTGCGTTCCGTTTGAAAGCTTGACGAAGTTGTGCGAAAGACCCTCTGGGCTGTCATTGAGGGACCAGAGGTCTCGGGAAGCTGCGATGCCTTGAGCCGACAATCCTGAGTTATGCAAGGTGCGGACAAGACTGACCCTTTTTCAACAACACTTCCTCCTCCGCAGAGGGAGCGAACCAAAATTCTTTCTGTAAAGCTGAATGAAGGAGAGCAGCCGCAAGCACCATACATCCATACAGCAATCCTGCTCCACCGGCCAAAAGCTCGCTCAGCAGAGTCACAACAGCAGCCATTGGAGCGAATCTCTCAGCACGACATATCGATCAGGCCGGCGCCATTTTGGTGCAGCAAAAGACATAAACTACTGTTCCATTCGCATCACGGGAGGATTGAGGCAAGCAAAGGTGTTTTTGGCAGAAACATCGCGTGGACAAGTTTGGAGATGCCTCGGCCTCAGATCTTGGCACAACCGAAACTCAAATGGCCGCCTAGATCCGATCAGATCTTACGACTTTGACCTGACGGCACCCAATTGATTCAATGACACTGGAGCACTACGAGGATTTGCGGTGTTTGAGTATTCTATCAGGTCTGATGCTATTACTGCCGACCTTCTAACAACATCCCTTCAGGCGCGCCAGGCGCGGGATGACGAAGGACTAGTCTATCCTACCCAACGCCAGACCACTATCCTGCCGTACTGGTGTTATACGCTGCTCTACCTTATTAAAGAGCGATGTTTTGAATGTATTTCGCTCCGAGATCTTCGCGCTCGCCAGAGTATCCGGTCCGCTCAGAATGAAGGCCATCCACTTCCACAACCCTGGCTGGACTACGATCACCATTAGGAACCAGAAGAAAAGCTCTGCCGATGTAACAAAAGAAAGAGCACCGCCTGCGTAAGGCTTCTTCAGTATGTGCACGAATTCGACCCAGGCTTGCATCATCTTTGTTGTTGGCCTCGTCTTCGGATCGATGAGGAACACCAGCAGGAATCGCGTGTATATGCCAATATGGCAGCCCCCGACACTTCCAATGCCATCTTTCCAAGTGCAGTTTGTTGCGCATATCGTGGCGTTCTCAGTCGGAAAGGTCTGGAGATACCAATTCGGAGGACGGTAAGTCCCTGTCGATGCAAGCTTGGGCAGGAATGACAACGACGGCCGAGTATATCCTGTGGCAAGAATGCAAACATCGCCACTCACGATCTCTGGAGTTCCGATGGTTCCTTTGGGATCACTGCTCCTTCGCTTCAAGAAGTGAATGCCGTTTTCGACAAAATATGCAACATCTCCGCGCAACCATTTCACCCGGCCTTCCCGCTGCAAAAGGTACAGTCAGCCTGGCTCTGCAAACCGTCTACAAAGACTTACCATGAGCTTGAACACCCGACTGTTCACAATTGGTGTACCATTATAAAGTCCATCCACTCCATTTGAAGGTGGTGCCATCTCCCAAAACTCTCGATAGAAGAAAAGGCGGATGATGAACTCGAGGATCCAGCCAAGGATGCCATACTTGTCACCAATCGTACCAGCAAGAGCCATGTTCAGCATCGGGTTGCGAGGTATGAACCACTTCTCTGATCTGGCCAGTACCTTTACAGAAGCCGCTCCGTTGTCGCAGGCAAATTCCAGAGCTTCCACAGCGCTCGCTCCTCCGCCTACGACCAGGACATCCTTTCCCTTGATTGTCTCACGGCTCAGCTCTGAGGAATGAATGATCTGGCCTTTGAAGTCTTCCTGGCCTGCCGTATGTGGTGCATATACGTCGCCACAAGTTCCGACTGCAGCCACGATGCCATCGAAGTAGCCATTTTCGCGGCCGTTGACAACCCACTTTCCGTCCTCTTCTTGCGAAGTGCTTGTCACTTTGCAACCAAAAGTCGTTCGCGACTCGAGATTGTAGACATCCCACAGCCAATTCACTTGTCCAAGGATCTCTTGCCGATTCGGATAGTCAGACTTCCACTCCACTGCAGGATGGAAGCGGTAGAAGTTGGAGTGGATTTGGAGCTGGCTTGTGTTGTTTACCTTTTGCCAGATTCCACCAATACTCTCCCTTGGGCCAGCTTCGAATATGTGACACTCGTACCCGGCGTCTAGGATATGACAAGCAGTCGAGATCCCTGTTATTCCAGCACCAATGATTGCGACTCGTGGGCGAATTGCTGCGTCTGGACCCTCACACTTCTCCGACAGATTGAGAAGTGACCCATATGACAATTTGCGTGGAATCTCTGGACCCGCAAGGGTGAACATGATGTCTCCCAGATTTATCTTTGGAGCTCACAGCACGCTGACTTCGTCACTGGAATGACTTTGATCTCGAGCTTCAAAAATGATTTCGAGATTTCACTCTGCTGATCTCCGGGGAAAGCTATCCACCTGTAACATGGCATCGAGCCGATCATTCTCTCATATCCCGTGCTCGAACTCACCGGCCACAGATAGCGCATGAGAACCCCCTCGCCGTTCTGTCTAGCATCGGCATCACGTGGAGAAGAAACGATATTGAAAAGATTGTTGTTGCCAGTCCTGGTATCGACGACGTTGATCTTTGCGAGCGCACACCGCGGAAGACTATCTTTCATCGCTGGCAGATACCTCCGAGGTTGATTGCAGTCTTCCTAACAGCACGCTCGTGTCGTGACATGCCGCAGGCTCTTTGGCTTCATGTCACTTCGCACACCGAATGCTACAGCACCTAGCGGCTTCCAGTCTGCGTGTGGACGGAACGCCAGAGATGATTCGTTCCTTTGATGGTGCACGACTAGACAACAGATCGTCCGTTGAGGAGACGACGCTCGACCGAACTCTGGAGGATATTGAATATTGCTGGACTTGACCAAGACCGAACGCCTGCAGGTTCAATGCTCGCGCAAGATTTACATCAATGGTGCAACACTGATTGACGATCTTACCCGCCGACGTATTTCCACCTCCCACCCCATCTGAGATCGACATCTCCGCTGCTGCTGCGTACTCATTTCGAAATTACCGCGATAGCCAAGCGAACTCGGGCCTTTTCCTTTGATACCATTCAGATTGCATGCTTGCTTAACACCGTCGCCCGCGAGCATTTTGCAAAGCCGCTGCAGATTGGCTATTCACTTGTCGGGACTGGAGTGCACCTCGGTGGCACTAACAAGAATCACAACCAAAATCCGTGGCCGGAAAACCAAAGTCAAGCAGGCTTCTAGCATTGTTCTAAACGCTACCAAGGAGATGCGGGCAGACCAGTCAGAGATAAGAAAGAAGTGATGAGTTGCCTGAGCCTTGCCGTTTATGGCGAAAATAAGCTTTACTCCGGACTGAACTGAGGCGCTCAGGTACCGAATTTGGTGCTTCTTGGTGACGCCGATCTGCCGGACCCTCCCTCGAAGACCAACTTGTGCAGCTGCAATCCTTGTGCTTGAAGGTGAGACATCAGCGTGCAAGTGATGTCGAAGCATTGCCATGTAGGCTTGCACGAATACTGGAGAGAAGCTTGTTGCATTGTGCGGACAATACAAGCCTCGGCAAAGTTCCATTTGATATTGTATCCACTTGTCGATCACTTCAGAATACCTTACAGCACTGACATGGAGCCATGATAGCCGCTTCGGGACAAAGCATGCCTCCGCAATTCAGGAAAGTCGTTGGAACAGGCACCGTGCACGTCAATGTAACAGATGCTGGAGATCAGCAGGCCGAAAGAATGCATCAGCATCGTCGCACTATTGCTGCAGTAGAGCTGATGAACTCCGAGGCAAGATGGTAATGATGTTCGTCTTCAGTCAGGGACATTTCCTGCCGGCGTCAGAGGGCATTGACAAAGGTGGCCGAACGATCGACACCCCGCAAGCCTTGGATCATTTGTGTGAGCTTTCGGGAAGAATAAGTGACATAGAACTCCCAGCTGGACGCGTAAACGTCTCAAGGAGAGTCTTCAGATCGATCACTCTATCCAGCGCGAAGATGGGTGCTATCACCAAGACAAACCTTGAAGTGGGCATCTCACAACGACGCGATGCTGCTGGTGAAGAGCGACGAAATGTAGCTCTTCAAAAAGCCATCGACTTTGCAAAGATACCACTTTTGACGAATCTTATCTACTTTGGCTGGCGATGGCTGAATGTGCTGAGCAACATTCCAGGCTCTACAGGCACTGAGATCGCTGCTTACATCGGATTCCTACTCGTCGAGTGGACATTTGGAGGTGAGCCATCCAAGATATTTATTTCTGCTTCATCTCAGCTGATTGAGTCTACTCGTAGTTACTGCCCTCCTGAATGCACTTCTTTTGTCTGGTTTGGGCAAGAAGTGGACTCCGCAAAAGCATGTCAGAGCCCATGGAGACAATCTGCCTCGCGTAGACGTATTTCTACCATGTTATGGTGAGGGCATCGATATCATTCAGGATACCATCAATGCCGCAATCCGCCAAGACTATCCCAAAGATTGCTTCAGAGTCGTCATCCTGGACGATGGTGGATCTCAGGAAGTCAGACAGCTAGTCGAAGACATCAGAAACAGGAATCCTGGAGTTCAGCTTCACTACGGCGCTCGCGGAGCAGCTGTCAAGATCCACTCAAAGGCTGCCAATATCTGCTTTGGTCTGGAGCTGGTGAAGAGCCTGCCAGGAGGCGCAGCGCCGTACTTCGGGGTTGTCGACATCGACATGCTTTTGGGTCCAGAGTGGATCCGTGCTACTGTGCCATTTCTCGAAGAAGACAGCGAAGTCGCACTCGCTGGATCGCCGCAGAAGTTCTACAATCTTCCACAAGGCTTCATGCTCGCACCACGCTTCCACCTGGAAAGCGATGTGGTCCAAAGAGTCTTCGACGCCAATGGTAAAGCCGTTTGCCAGGGTACTGGATATATCGCCAGAGTGTCTGCCTTCGAAGCTTTAGGGGGCTTCCCAACTATGGTGAAGCAAGAAGACAGCTTCATCGTCTCGATCATTCTTCAAGCCCACGGATACAAGATCAGACTGTTGGAAGAGGAACACCAGCATGGACTCAATGCTCTAAGCTACACCGATATGGCGAAGCTTCAGACGAAATGGATGACTGGAATTATGCACGCTTATTCCCTCTTCTGGCACCCTATCCTCGCTGACAAGCCTGTCGGTAAGAGAATCGCCGGCCTCATTCCCGTACTACACATGACGCTCTTCCGACTCTACTTGATCGTGTCACTCCCAGCGATCCTGCTTCTCGCTCGAACAGAAGTGGTCCCAGCATCTCCAAAATCTTTTGAGCTGAGCATTACAATGTTCTTGGCACTTATTGCCTACTCATCCGTCTACATGATGTCCTGGAGCCTTTCGGAAGCGGCAGAAGGCACAATCTCATTGGACGACGGCACACGTCTCTGGAACCTCCCATATCAACTTAAGGGTCTCTTATGGTTGGCAAAGCACTCCATCTTCGGCGAGACTAAGATGAAGAGCTTCAAAACCACAGGTGCAGACTGTGCCGCCACTCGAGCACTTGCCAGTCACACTTTCGTGGGAAGAGCGATTCAGACAGTCTTTTTTGATGGCGCCTGGATGCACATGACATACTTCTTTGGACTGGCCTATGTGCTTTACCTCACCATCTCGGAGCATTCTTCGACTTCGAGTGGAAGTATCAGGTTGCTTTTGGCTTCGATTGCCTTCCCGCCCTTCACGAAGATTTTGATCGATTGTCTTTACAATGCTTTCACGCCGATCACTTATTGCTTGTCGTCTGATCCGAATAGAGTTACGAGAGAGGCGTTGCTTGAGAGGGATGAGAAGACTGGTGTTGCGAGGCCATTGCTGTCATCTATAACGCCTCCGAAGCCAGCTTTTTGGGGTACTCTGGGTATTACTGGGGTAATGTGGTTGTGGTTTGGTATTGCGCCTTTCTGGGTCGCTACTCATTAGATGCGAGTCTACAGTGCTGCTTGTATGCCTTCGATCGCAGCACATTCTGATAGCTCTGAATTCATACCATGTCAATATCACTCATGCCATCTGACTGACTGCCAATGCGATCTGCTTAGAATGTCCTATGCTCTTTCCATTGCTGGTTAATAGCAAAGACCAGCGTCATTCCCCATTTCTTGGTAATCTGACTGACTTCTGACCTTGCAGATAATGTAGCTCTGAATGATGAATGTCCATAGAAGAGTACGAGGTATCTGCTTTAAAGTCTGGCCTTCTCAACCACAGCTTCAGCAACCTGCTGATCAATCTTCGGATCAGAAGCTCCATAATACACAGCATATCTCCTAAACTCCGGATCCTTGATCAAGTCGCTCAGAGTGTCTCGAGCAGAATACACCAGCATATCAATACCGCCATCGGGTAGCTTCGGCAACATTAATATCCAACCATCAGTGAACGCAACGCCAGGGAACCGAACAGCTTTGACTTCCAGTCCTCTCCCCCAATTCAGCTTATAAAAGGGTATATGCGATCCATTCGAAACTTCTAGATCGGTCCCAAAGTCGCGATTCGTGTTCGATTGGATGGTCGACACGCTCTCTTTCTCGGTGTGGTCTTCAATCGAGCCCCAAAACTCACGTATAAGCTTTGGCGTCCACCAATTCACGCTATTTCCAATTCGCTGTGCTAGTTCGTGACTGCTGAGAGAGCGGAGTTCGTACCCTGTGGCTTTTGCACGTCCGTATACTAGAGCACTTCCGCTGTAATTGGGATGTACGCCTTCGACTCGTCCTCTTACTTGTACCGGGTGTAGTATCCTTGTTGTTGTGTCTGGAGAAAGCTTACGAGCTCGAGTGAAAGCTCGCCAAAGCCATGTAGAGAGGCAGGTCGTGAATGTAAGCTTCGATTTGGCAGAATCTTGTGAGGCGGCTCGTAAGCTGGCCTGGTCCTCGGCAGATATGTGCCAGATTGTCAGTGTCAGCTTCGCCATCTTCTCCACAAATGCTGCTGAAGTGACTTCTGCTGACATTGTGTTTTGAGGAGCTCGTCTCCAATCTTTCCACCCAAGAATCGGTCGTGCAGGGTGTGTGCCATATGCAGTTGATTTGTCTAGTGCTTGCTTGGGTACCAGACCCGAGAGCGATGGTTCTTCGCCATCCAGAGCTCTCGATAAGTGGTGAGCCCAGAGTGAGTAGAGCACTCCTTGTGCCGACCCATCTAGAATTGTATGGTTCATATGCAGCACGATGATGACTCCGCCTTCGATGATATTAGCTTGTACCCCAAAATTGTAGGTTCCAATACCAGATGCAGGCCGCTCAGAAAGTGAGACTTCGGCAAGTTGAAATGCATGAGGAAGCCAGTGTGCAGCGTCGAGTTGGTTGGCATTCTTGTGAGGCAAATGCTTTATCCTAACCTGTATTTTTGGGTCTTCTGGGATCATGCATTTGACGCGTCTGCACGTTTGGTCCTCGAACTCCACGCTTCCAGCTAAAGCAGGTACTTCCCATGTCACTCCAGCAGCGGCTTTCTTCACAGCTTCAATGAAACACATCTCTTGGAAGTTAGAAGTTGTCTTGTAGCACAGCATAACAGGCTGAATGATCATGATGCCAATCTGATCTGCCGCTGGTAATGCAATCGTGTGCGCGGGAATTGGTTCATGGGGCGCGATCCAGAACGTCTGAGGCTCTTGATTCTCTTTGCCATCGTTGTTCAGATGCAGCTCTGCCATGATCGCGAAAGACGCAATTCTTGAGCATCAAGGTCGCTCAATGAAGTCGAAGAAGGGAGTTGATCAAATCGATTGTTGTACGCTCTCAGCGACTTCTGCGATGAGCTGGAAGACGCGACTCACGCGTCAGCAAGCTTGAGAACTGGCTTGCTCTCGGCGCGAAGACTGGTCCCATGATCTGCCATGATCGAGATGCTACCAAGCCGTCTCGAGAAGGTGTGATTTTCTTGGTGCACAGACAATCGATGGTACTCTTTGACATTGCAGCTTTTCCTGTCCTAGAGGTGATGTGCGGTTGGAACATCTGCCTTACCAGATCGACAGCACCTGCATTTGAGGAAGTCAGCTAGAGAAGCCACCCCGCCGCGGTCCGCCGCGGTGACAGCAGAGTTCAGGCGAACGCTGTGTAGCCAAAGCCAAAATCGGCACTTGTCTCACGAAGATAGAGGAACATCGTTGGGTGGTTCGCTCGTAAAACTAAGAGTAAGCTTGTTTGACACCTTATCATTCCGTCAACTTTCGAGGTACGCTACGGAGAGTTCTTCGCAGGCTGAGTGTAGATGGCCCGAATATTGTATCTTCTTGGCAGATTGAAGCCGAGGCGTCCAGGAGAAGATGATATCGTCGTAGTATGACCCCGAGGTGCACGACGCTTGATGAAGAGGAGTTGTTTGAGCGATCGCATCGCGAGGACAGCTTGATACGCCGAGGACAGCAAGCTGCAGCAGCATAGGCGACGCATTGCAGCCCCCGAGTTGAACGAACGTTACTCAGTATGCCGAGCCTACTCTGATGAAGTTTGAGCCTTGGTCTCCAAGCGCCAGATACGGGCTTTCTATCCACCATTCCATATTAGCATGTACAATGCTTCTTGCGCCCGCGTGCCTCGCGAATGTCCGCCAGCTGACACGTGCTCACAACTACTGTCTTCGTCCTTCCGTACCGCCTTCCAGGTTGTACCAAACAGGCCTGCAGACTCCATGGTGGAGCACACCTGATGCATCCAAATCATCGTATTGTATGCTATCATGGCGACGCACAGCCTTCAGGACGTGCGAGTTCCCTGTTGTGCGCTGGTGCCGACGTTCATGATCGGAGACTCTTGTATGCGATCTTGATGTTCTATCAAGCGATAAAATGTTGTGCAAACGCTTGCCGCCACGCTTGAACGTCTGGGAAAGGTCCGACAGCCTAACAGCAACTGCGTCAATTGGTGAATATTGTCGGACAGGAGAACTCATGCTGAAGCGGAAGCTCAATGTGATCAGCACTGACGCGGGGATCAGCTAGTCTATCGTGCTTGTCAGCTGTTTAACAGATCTTTTACCTGCTAGAAACAAGATCATGAGCTCCGTCGAGCATATCATGAGCTTTCTGGTGTCTTTGCGGTATCTACGGAGGCATTCTCGTCTTCACAACGTCTCAGAGTCGCATCACTGTCCGCTAAGGCCACCTCAGAGAACGCGAGCAACGTCAAGAACGCGGCGGTTATCAAAATTGCCAGCATGGTAATTTTGTTGAGGTGCTCGGCCAGAGGGATGCTGTATAGATCCAGGGATTCCCCATCCGTTGTCTCTTCATCTCTCTCGTGTCCCCTGGTCCTCTCTGAATCAGATGTTGACGATTCCATTATGTTCGACATCGGTGTCTCGATGCACTGCTTGCGCAGCTCGATCTGCTAGGGTTGGCAGCAGTTGCGTTGACGAACGGAGACATCTCGAAGTTTCTATACCCTAAGGTGGATCCTCGGGTCTATCCTGAGCTGACGAGAAAAGCCGCCTATTGTGCATGAAGTCAGATTAGGACAGTGCGATGACCAGTTCCTTGTGCAAGCTGTAGAGATCGGCGCCCAACCAGAACTGAGCCATAACGACAGCACAGGTTACACGGTTACACGGCGGTAGGTCCGAAGGAAATATTGCTTAGGCACCTGGTCGGCTAGAGGTCCGACGCCGTCAATATGTAGTTCCAGGGTACGACTATTGGCGAGTTCCGATCCCCGAAGTTCAGTTGCATGGGTTTGTGTCTGACGCCAACACCATTTCGCGCAGACTCTTGGAATTTAGATTTCCAATACATGTTCAGCCGGGCATCGGAAAGCTCATTAAGGTCCCTCAACTTTGACCTCGATCGCATAGTGCTCCTATGGAGGCGGATGCGGGCAGACTATTTTCAGCATCTCATCCCCTGGGCGCGTGAGCTTCGAGTGCTATGTCCATTGGGGTCTTGTCGAAGCCCAAAGTGGAGCACAGTCCGGAAGAATCCAGTGCCCAAGCATGGCAGGAAGCCGTGCGATATGCCTCCGACATATCATCGAAGTAGTTGTAAGGCTCCAAGAAGCGTCTGTCGTCAACCTGGTGGTGGAGCGAACGGAATTTCTCGAATGCGAACGTCTTCAACAAAGGCACCGATAACAATACTACTTCTGTCAGTCATGGCGTCGTGATATCGATGCTTACCTCATCGTTGCAGAGTACGCGTAGGCTAGAATGCAGCACCATGTCAATCAGATTGCCAGAGAGCTGATGATTCCCAATGTCGTACTCTGCGAATCGCCACAACTGAGCGAGCCGGAAGCTGATATATGCGAGACCAGTGTCGCCTCTCTATCGCTCGGGCGACGTCATATCTCAAGGCCGTATAGGACATACACCTCCTGCATTGGTACCAGTGGTGTAAACTTCACCAGGGTATGGGGAGCTACGACCTTGCGTGACTGACGCTGTGGCTACGTCAGAACAGATTGATCTTGGTCTTGATTTGGATGGCAACGTCCGAGAGGCATCTAATCGTGCTTGTATCGGTGTCTCTAAGATAGCAGCTGAACATCAGGTAAAGAGGTATGGAGCGAATTTTTCCACGGCACAGAATCGCGCGAGTTGAGCGCTCATGCTTCCAGAACCAGCTGGGATGCATAATATGTTGGTCGACGAGTCCGCAAATTTGCTAGTTGGTTGCTACAAATAATGTATCAAACGCGGTCGGTGTTTTGATGCAGGGCGGAGGCGGCGGAGGAGATGTCTTGGCATTGATCTCGGCGCTTGCCGCTCGCTTCAACTTCACTGCGGCTTGTTCTCACTCCTTCTTTCTCACTAAGCGCCTGGTTCAGCTGCCTCTTTGGCATTTTCAGAAACTCGCGATCACCTCATCAGATGCGAGACAAAATCCCATCGAGATGTCGAACGCGTCTGCCCTTGCAATTGCGGAGGCCCGCGCCTCATTGTCACTGCCGAAGAATCGCCAGCATTGATCCGTCACTCGCCGCCCCGCCGTCCCCATACACTACTCGCGTGGCAGACTGGGAAGAAATCTGCACGAAAGAGCTGGACCTCATGCCTCAGAATGAGATGTCGTGTTCTGTGAGATGGAATTGTTATGTATGAGGCCCTTTACAAACCTGCAAATCTACCAGCACGAAATATGTGGCCTCAAAGGGCATTTCATGTGCTCACGCCATCTCATGGTGTGAGAACTGCCGCTCTTGGACGCCGGCAAGGTCTGCAAGTCATGCTGCACTGGCGGCTTGGCCTCTCCATTGTGCCATGGAGAACACTTCTAGGTTCAAAGGATCCACGGACCGTATTGCCGCCTGTATTCACCCACTCGTTCATATGAAAGGAGCTTCTGACCTATAGTCATTTCTAATCTCATGTACTGATTTCAAAGCATGCCAGTTCATCTCTTCTAGAACACTTATAGCACGAGCCATGAAGTCGCAGAAGTCACGATCGAACGCCATTGGGCCGGAACTCCTCGCCGTGCTCCCTAAGGACGACCGAGCCTGGTATTCGAAACCATATTTGCTCAAGCTTAACTTCTGCGTTCTCAGCCTCGTCATTTTCTCGGCCACCAATGGATACGATGGCAGTTTGATGAACGGCCTGCAGGCTCTGGATCAATGGGAGGAATTTATGCATAATCCGACTGGAGCATGGCTTGGATTTATGGGCGCCATCTACTGGGTTGGCAACGGCGTGTTCTATCCTCTCTCATCCTGGGTCGCGAACAAGTATGGACGTAAAATGGGTATCTACCCGGGATACGCCTTCCTCATCCTCGGATCACTTCTGGCGCTCGGAGACCATGACTACTACTTCGTCCTCATGCGTGTCTTCGTGGGCTGCGCCTCTGCTTGGTTCTCAGGCGCTGTGGTCGCCTTGATCAACGAGATAGCATACCCTACTCATCGTGGTATTGCAAACGCCCTTTACAACTGCGGCTGGTACATTGGAGGCACGATAGGAGCTTTCGTTGCCTTCGGAACGAGGAACTATGCCAGCGATTGGTCATGGCGGCTGCCTACCGTCATGCAACTCCTGCTCCCACTCGTTGCGCTGCCTGGCTTGATACTTGCACCTGAGAGCCCACGTTGGCTCGTATCTGTCGACCGCGTAGAGGAAGCTCGGGAAATGCTAGCTAGCTTCCACGGTCGTGAGAACCTGGAACTCATCAACTACGAGCTACTCGAGATCACGGCGGCGTTACAGGCGGAGAAGAACGCGGAAAAGGCAGCATCTTACATGGACATGGTTCGCACCAAGGGCAACCGACACCGGCTTTTCATCACCATCACCATCTCTTTCTTCTCGCAATGGGCTGGTCAGGGTGTCGTCAGCTACTATCTTCCACTTGTGCTCGATAGCGTTGGCGTCACAAGTACGGCAGACCAGAGCCTCATCAATGCCTGCTTGAACATCTGGAATCTCATCTGGGCTGTCGGGGCCGCTACCTTAGTCGACAAGTTGGGTCGGCGCTTCCTCTTCTTGGCCTCTGCGTCGATCATGCTGGTGGGCTACGTTATCGTCACAGCCTTGTCCGGTTCCTTTGCCGAGACGGGCAGCTCACCAGTAGGACTTGCCGTCATCCCTTTTCTGTTCATCTTCTTCGCGGGTTATGACATATCTCTGTAAGTTCACCGTCTTTGATGAGCTGTAGTATAACACTAATATCGATCAGTACACCTCTGGTTACAGCCTATCCTTGCGAGATCTGGCCATACCATCTCCGATCTCGTGGTCTTGCCGTCGTCGGCATCACAGTCGCCGTGGCAATCGTCTTCAACACGTTCGTCAACCCAATCGCTCTCGATGCGATCGGCTGGAAGTACTACATGGTGTACATCGCCATCATAATCGCGTATGGCGTGACTGCATACTTCTATTACCCCGAGACAAGAGGACACACACTCGAACAGATTGCGACCATTTTCGATGGGGATGAGGCTGGCATCCCAGACTCGAAAGAGGTGGCTGAAAGAAGCAAGAGCATCGTCAGTGAGAAGGCAAACGCTGTGGAGGTCACACATCAAGAGGCCGTATAAGCAGACCATAGCCTTAATCCTCTTGCTGCCAATATATACCTCATCACTATCATCTGTCTTCAGCATCTCTCCTCCCCATTTTACAGTGCCGAATCCGTCACATTGACACTGACATTCCGAATCGTGCAGCCCTCATGCTTCCACATCCCATTGAAAACTCCACTCAACCACTCCAAAGCCCTTTGATTCCCGTTCGTTTCCTCAGCCAAATGTCCACCAATCATATTCCTCTCATAGAAAATATTTGCACCTAGTTGACACTTCCTCTCAACCAAAGCATCCGCATCCCCAACCAAACTAATCTCGTCATGCACAGCTTTGTAAACATACATCGGCACACTGGTCGATATTCCATGAAAACCTTGTACACCATCCCGATTCCACGCTTCAGATATGACCTTCGACGAGAAGAAATCGGAGCCCGATTTGAAGTAATCCCATATCGTCTCGCTCGCAAAGAGAGGGAATATATCCAAGACGGAAAGATTTTCTACGCTCAGGAATTTGTCTTTGGTCTCGGGTTTTAGTTGAGAAAGCAGGTAGGTGTAGACTTGAGGATATTGCCGACTTATTCCGACCAAAGCATCAGGAATTAATCCAGCGAAGTAACTTCCTTGGACGAGGTTTGGTAATGCGGATGTGATGTTCGGGACGATTCCGCCTAGAGCTGCGCCGATGATCGTGCCATTGAGGAGTTCTGGGGCGTATTGGATGCTGAGTTCTAAGGCGAATTGTGAGGCTATGCTGCCTCCGCTGTAGCCCCAGAGTGCGACTCTAGAGTTCGATGGAAGAGCTGTGAGGGAGGCGCGGATACTATCGATCGTTGCGTGTCCTTCCGTGATTCCTGCTGTGAAGGCTGCGAGAGGGCCTTCGTGGTCGGGAATGTTGACGGCCCAGCCTTTTGATAGGGCGGTGGAGATGTCGGAGGCTATGAGGCCGGTTGTGAAACTGGAGTTGTAGATTGCGTAGGAGGGACTAGCGTCCAGGTAGGTGCGTTGTAAGGGATTTGGTAGCTGAGGAGGTTACTGGTGTTGGTGTGAGTGGGGAGTAGTAGGGTTGTGACGGCCCAGGAGGGGCTGTAGTGGCTGTTTGTTGTGCGGAAGAGGATGTTGTATGCTGATGAGATGTTGCCGAAGGTTGATTGAAGATTTTCTAGAGCTGGTGCTGGGCGGATGCGTAGGACTTCGCCGGGTTCGCGTAGCTGAAAGTTTTCTGGTGCTGTATACCAGGAGTCTTTGCTGGGAGGGATAGGAGTTGTGGCTGGAAGTGTTGCTGCGGTGGCAGCTACTGCGCCGAGTACGACAGATGTGAGGCTCTTCATTGCTGCTGTCTGTAGTATTACCAGTCCAAGACTATGAGGTGAGAAGGTATGGGCGTTTTATGTAGCCATCACTATCGGACTTCGGCTTTAAGCTAGGTTGTCTGATATGCTTACTTCACGGAAAGGCCCTGCTGTGCGACGACGTTGCGACCCGCATCGTCAAAGTTGTACAAAGCATGGGCGAAATAATGCCGCTTCGGCCGTTGAAAATTGGGAGGAAGAACGAGACAGGGCAATGATCGTCAGGTACAGCTGAATGAATCACCCAGTCATCCTGTAGGATTGAGCTTGGTGGTCCCGTTATGGATTTGTCCACTTCAGGTTCCCATCTACATTGCGTAAGCAACTTCCAATAGGTCGGCTGTACTCACCTACGAGCATCTACAAATGTAGGTCGCCGTCGATATGCACTCAAGCTTTTCCATCGCAAAAGCTCACTACCGCCCACTTTCCACTCCAAGCCCACTTCCTCGCGCCAGTATCACCACCGCCGCCCTCCACCGCGCGAAGCTCCTCATCTTTACCTTTAGGGAGACCAACAACAACGTCCGCTTTGCAGGTCCGCAAAGCCAAGGTCCTGACACCTGAGCCAGGTCCCATAGGTCCGATTGCCTCTGCAAAAGGTGTCGTGGGATCCCAGGCGGCATCAGCAGTCAGCTTGCGGTAGTTGAGATCACCTTTGAAGATGACAAGCTCGCTTTGCTGCAAGTCTTCATGCAGCTTTGATGCTGTCTTGGGCAAGCGCCAGTAGCTGCCACCTTCAGTCCAGAAGACATTTGGGCGAAGCACTATCTTGCCTTCTGCATACAGTGAGCTCCAGTTCTCGAAAAGCGCCTTCAGGTCATCGCATTCCTTCTGCAAGAGCGGCTGAGGCGTGACGTTTCGTGCTTGATCATCCTCAGATGGTGTCTCGTAGAAGCGCTTGGGGTCGACGAGGACGCTTAGCATTTCGGCAAAGTCCTTCGGGATCACATCAGATACAAACCAAGGAATGTTCTTAGGGTGAAGAACAATGCTGGTAGCCAGGTCTGCTTGAAGCAAATAGCCAGCGAGAATGAGGTCCACGAAGAGCTCGAAGCCTGCATTGTCGAGCACGATGTCGACTCTGCGTTCCTTGGTACCAGCGCTCTTTGCTTTGCTGAGGATTGCGAACGCCTTGTCGAAGTCATTAACAATTATCTTGTCTTCATTCGCCTTGCGAGCATTGGAACCTTGCAGTTTCTGAATATCGTCATAGGAGAGATTGGTGAGAAGTGACAGGTCTGTGGCATTTCCCCACAGGCAGATTTCGCACATCTCGACGAAGAGCAGCTTTTCGGCTTGTTCGCGCTCCTCCTCGGACGCAGTGCTCAACGCCGATTTGTTTGACTGCAGTTGATTTGTGAGATCATTGTACCGTGCTGCAAGCTCCAGAACGGCAGGTCTAGATGAGCGGAAAGTGGACAGCTTTTGCTTTGAGAATACATCGTAATTCTTCCAATGCTTCGAAAGGCCAAAGAGAGTGGCAATACGGCTGTCACAGTTCAGTCAGCTCCTATCGAGTGCGAATATACAGAACCGCCATACCGATACAGGTAGCACTCAGAATAGAGCCAGGCAACATCATGCCATTTCGGATTGCCACGTTGCTGAAGTTCTTGATTGTAACCTGCTATGTCTGGCTCTCCATCGTCCTCAAGAGGCCTGACTTATCATGTCAGCAAGTCAACTCTCCAGAAAGAACACAGCTTCACTTACGTCAGTTGACGATTATGCTGAAGTTCGTACTTGAGTGCAGCGATGCCAGATGTGATTTTCTTGCCCTCCTCAATCTTGGCAGGATCACTTTCCTTGATGACGGCTTTGTGCAGATCATCAATTGCACCAGTCTACCGTCACAATCAGTCTGTGTCCCAATTGCAGCAAGACTATGCTGCGTACCAGGATGACCGGCCATCGCTCGCTTGCGGAAGTAGCGGCGAATGAAGTAGGATCGCTGGTCGAGTATTGGGCTGATAAGAGTCAATGGTCGGCGCAAGAGTCTGGCGAGAATGTGTCACCACTTACGGACTTTCGTGTCGTACTCCATCTTGCTCTATGTCTATGTCTATATTCGAGAAGTGTAACCGAGAGTTCAAAGATTTTGGTTGAGCGCGTCGCGACTGCCCGATTCGGACATCCCGCTTTCTTGGCATGTCTGGGGAAAGAGGCATCGATCTTGGGATCGGGTTGAACATTATACACGATTTCTTTTCGTTTTGCATAAGATTCTACATTACTTCTATACAGGACAGCCCGACCCATCATCGGCGTTGATCCTGAAATCGTCTAACTCTATTGTTTGAACCTGATTATTGCAGCCAAGACTGTTGCAACCCATTTGCAAGCTAAGTGTGCCAGAACTTGTACCGGCCGGAAGAGAATAAGTCTTGTGCATGTCTCCACCTCCACGAGATAGCGAGTAGGAATCTAGCTGATCTTGACCAAACATGGTGGTCAGCAAGCACTCCCCAGGAGTAGAAGCTGGAATTGGATCATCAATATATATGTTGAAGGAGAGCGTATAGGGTCCATTCCCACTAAGAGTCACGGCCTGAGACAATATCGTAGGCGGCTGAGCGCTAGGTCCGCTACAGCCTGCCATGCCTCGTCCGGTCAACCTGAGGTAGTGCTGGCCGGATGGAGAATCATTGTCGGCAATGACATCTGCATTGCCAAACTGGACTGTCCATGGTGAGAGATAACCTGTTTCGAAGTCGCCATTGGTGACCGCAGGGCCTTGCGTGACCGTAGATGTGACTGTTTGAGTCGTAATTGTCAAAGTCGTGACTGACAGCGTAGTAGTGCTGGTCTTTGTTGATGTGCGAAGATTGGTAGTTAAGTCGGTCGCATAGACAGTTGGAGTAACAATAGATGTGATTGTCGATCTGACCTTCAAGGTGAGAGAAGAAGTTATGGTCGATGTCAAGGTCTTTGAACATTTTGGTGTTGTGGTCGATGTTGTGATAGTCGTTTTTGCTGGGATGTTAAGACAAGCACATGCAGCCTTGAGGCTGGAGGATGGCTCTGGGGCCACGGCTTTTGGCACAGTTTGAGGGCTACTGTAACGCTTAGCAAGCGGATCCGGGTTCGAACAAGTTGTGACCGTTGCCGTGGCCGTGTCGATTTGAGTGCTGGTTTGTGTAGACGTCTCGGTAACAGCATCGCTTCCGTAAACATCTGTCGTGCTCAAAATAGTCGAGATAGAGGTTATCGTGGAAGCTGGGCCAGTGATGACTTTCGTCGTGGCCGGGAGGGTGACGGTCTCGTAGCCCTTGTATGTAGTGAAAGTGACTGTTGATGTCGGCGCGGCGATCGTCTTGAATGCCGTTGATGTTTTTGTAGAGACTGGAAGGTACCAGTCACAGAATGATGTGGCAGCAGCAGAACCTTTCAGCTTGTTAACGAGCAGATTGGCCTTTGGGCAATATGCTGCTGGTGCAGTCCGGTCCACGACTGCCGCATCTGCCCCCGAAAGTATGCTCACGGCCATGAATAATGATTGGAAGAGGTTGGAAGAACGCATGATGATCAATTGGAACGAGTGTGAAAGTTTGCTGCTGGACACTTTTGCGATGTGGGCACTGTTGCTTGTTATACTTGCCCATGTTACTCATTCTTCTTGTCAAATTGTGGCCCGGCCAGCCAGCATGGTATAGAAGGTCTAGCATTTTACCGCTTTGGCACATGGAGTGCCCGACAAGAGGCTTGCGCTCTGACGCTAAGGAACGCACGTGGCTCCGACTATAGGGCGTTTGGCAGATGAGGTTCCGTCTCTAGGTATGTATGTATTCGAGCCCAACGCGGTCCCTTCAATACTGGCGAGCCCATGAGACACTATCAGACCAACAGGAGTCGTCAGTCGAGCCGCTCTCGCACTTTGAATACTTTCTTGCCAGCATCGTTGGAAGCAGAGCCTGGAGGGAAGCGCTTCCAGAAGCCGGATCCAGAAGGCTCCTTTCAACGGTCTGCCAAGCAACTAGCCAGATTTCATCAGCCACTTCATCTCAGCAGTACGGACTTCGATCTTGAGCGACTCTAGAACAAACCATCGACCTATTTTACAACCGAGCGAGATCGACCTTAGAGACCGATGAATCGAAGCCCCCTGTCGTGGCAGGAGCGGAAGACGACTAATAGGTGGCTCATGCGCGGTCGCATCACGTCTCCAACGAGCACGCTGGGGAGTAGTATCTGGAGGCATGGAGATCATCTATACGTAGGCTTGGGAGGCCGTATTGATGCGATGAGGGAGATGTTGATGAGAGAAAGAGTGTTTTCTGTTGTTCACCGAGGCCACGCAGACATGTGATTCAGTAAGGATGAGGTAATCACATCTAAATTAGGCTTAGCTCCATTTGCCCAAGATGTTGTGTCCTTCTGCTGAAAGTAGTCTCAGGTGTTGCTCAGACTGCCTACGGCACGCTATTCCCCTTCGGGGGCGATGCCGTAGACGGTTTAAGGAAGCATCGGGCCTATTAAGTAAATACGACTTAGCTACCGCCGACGATAATTTACGACGTTCCCGCCGGTAGAATTTTAAGATTCCTAGCTTAATCGACTCGCGTTAACGAGTACTATCTTTTTCTCTATATTAATTTTTTTATATATATAATATATAGAAAGATATCTCGAAAATAAGATTAAACGAAACCGAATCCGACGCTTTTTTAAAATCTAAGAATCCTTCTTTTATAGTCTATAGTTAGTATTATTTTATATAAAAAATTCTAAAAAATAGAGAAAAAATTTCTCTATCGATTCTATGTTTTAGAATTTTTATTAAAGGCGTCGTTGTCGCGCTGTTATCGTTTAAAGCAAAAACCTTAAATCTAAAGCTACTTTATATCGGTGAGGACCCCTAGTTGCTTCCTCAGACCTCGCCTAGGGCGAGGTCTGAGAGCTGAGACTACTGCTGAAAGCACTGTAGCTTTCTCACCCACCTAGGTCGCGCCCAATTGAGATTCCTCGATGCTGCGAAAGTATTGCAACCTTCAGCGAGGCGCCGGTAGGCATTGCTGCACTCAAGCCATCGGCCATCTGGCTTGCTTCGCGGTCACTGCGGACTACCCTTGATACTGCCACAGTATTCAGTATTCAGTGCCAAGACGGAGGACAAGAGATGAAATGAAACACAAAAGATTGCGCTTCACATTTGATCGCTATGTGCTAGTAAATAGGCGTGCTGATCTCAGTCCAGATATTCAGGCCCATCTTCGTGCCACCCTTCGCGGGCAGCCCTGCATGTAGGGTCTCGCGGCGACCTTGGGCATTGTCATTGAGGTTTCGCCAGAACAGAGCAGAACCATTGATGCTTTTGGTTGTTAGGACGTTTTGCTCGCAGTCCAGGAAGGAGCACCACTCTTTGTCACGCTTCGCCCAGTCGATCTCGAAATTTGGAAATTGCGTTCCGCATTCCCAGCAGCTCGCATCCAACGTCACAAAGATAGTGGAAAACCTGTTGATATGAAGTTCGCCCTCCTCATACCAATCAAAGTGAGGCTGATATTCTTGACCTTCCTGGTAATTCGTAACCTGGACATCAACGCGGTAGAGGTCCATGTGTCCATGCAATTCAATGACACGGGCAACGATGTCACGAACAACGGGGTGTTCGGGGGGCAGGAAGGCGGTAGAGCTTGTGCGCCTTTTGTGTTGCACGGTTCTATCACCCACACTAATTGTGGAAGCTTCCAGGAGTGGTGAACTGGACGAGAATCAGTTCTTTGACGAAATTGCGAGACTTGGTCTGAGCTACCATACGCTAGCTTTCTTAGGTATGTGCGCTCTTCCATGGTGACAAAATCTGATATGTGAATGATGAGGGGGTCGAACGAGAACACTCTTGTGCGTTGACAGGCGGATGAGCCACGAATTGCAATATCATTGGCTTGGCGTGGTCGATGCTGATGTGTTTGGCAGCAGCGATACAGTGCGTCCCGTGCAATCTTGTTCGGAAAAACAGATGAGAACAAAGGTACGTACACCGCGAGCAAAGCGAGCACGATCGTGAGCACCAAGTTTGTGCATGCAACCATCGCTTGTGTGATGATAATGGAGAAGCAGGAGGTCAAGGCTCATCAGAACATATCAGGCATCCTCAACCAAGACGGTAAGCGGATGAGCCTATCACAAGTGTCGGACAGGCCAGCTGCCATCTCTCATCTCGAAGTCGATTTACTGAGCTTTGCCGGAATCATTAGGAGTCATGTGAATGGTACGTACTACGTACCGCCATCGAAACGCGCTATGCACCTAATGGAAAGCTTATATGCAGAGTTGCAGTGGCTCCTAGCACCCTAGTAACGGTGTTCGAACCTTCTTGTCCTGGATTATTATTATTATTAATTCCATTTTTAGCCCGTTCCTCGGCTAATCCGAGTATAGCTCAAGGCCGCTAGCTATCTACTATTAAACGCTATACTAGGCTCTAACTATCTATAGAAACTATATACTAATACTATTACTCTTAAAGTAAATACTATTCTAATACTAAAGACAGACTATATTTTTATATTTTTTACTCCTTTATATTAATTAGTAACGCCTATTAACCCTAAACTAAAGAAATTAAGTAAGTATTTAAGTCCCTATCCTCTATATTACTATCTATTATCTATCTTATTTTCGGATCTTATTAAGATAGTTATTAATATCCTTAATCTTCTAGAAACTAAACTATCTATAGTCGTTATTAAGATCCTTCTAAGGAGCGTCTTATATATAGGCTATCCTATATATTTAGAATAGTATATCTAAGAGATATCTATCTAAGTAGAATAGGCTAGATTTATACGAAATATAGTATACTAGTTAGCTATTACTATATACGTTCCTAAAGTAGATAGTATAGATATTATACCTTTCCTTAAAGGCCTAAACGAAAGTCTATTATATATAGAGAGGGAATATATTAGCTAGTTTTACTCTAATTATTCCTTCTTTAGCCTTATAGTTATAGATAAATAGGTTATATTCTTAGTAGCGTAGTAGCTCTACTACTACGACTATCTAAGTATACTATATATCCTATTTATACTACTCCCGTCTCCTAAGTAGTATTATTATAGTAGTAGTAAAGAGTACTATCCTTACTATTAGTATACTACTATTCTATCTCTTTATTTTCGTCTATATAAAGCCCTTAAACGTATTATCCTTACTACTAGCGAAATCCTCCTTCTACTTCTTTATAGTAAAGCTAATATTATATAGATAAATATAGATATACTTATTCCCGTATTACTCCCTTACTTCCTTCTAAATCCTTATAAGGAATCTATTAAGACTTAAGGTAGTAGTAAGGATCTTAGTAGCTATCTAGTAGTAGTCTTACTAGATTTACTAGTAGATAGAATTAGGTTTAAAGAGGAAGGCGTATAGGAAGTAGCGCTTCTAAATATAGATACCTTCTATCTATAATAGTAGCTATAGCTTAAGGAGGGCTAATTATAGAATAGATATATTAGTAGGCGCTCGTAGTAGTATTCGCTCGGTTATTAGAGGTACTAGATAGTATATAGTATCGTAGAAGAGATAGGTATATAGCCGCCTTTTATATTCTATCTACTAAGCCCTTCTAACTATCTCCTAAAATAGATAATTCGTACGTTTACTATTATAATCCCTATAAAATAGTATCTATTTAGTAGCGTTTTTCGATATAATATAGGATCTATTAAGAACTTTTTAGTATAGTATCTATATATAATATTATTAGCTTCTTAGCGCTAAGGCTAGTTTAGTCTAGTTTAGCCTTATTTAATTAGCTAGATTTAGCTTTACTCTATATACTCTTAGTATAGAGTAGAGATCTATATAGCGGTAGAAATAACTTTTAGTATATCGTTTCCTACGATATTTTTAGAATAATATAGAGGGGATAGGGTTCGATAATTATTATAAATATAGGAGTAGTTCGTAGTATAGTTATCGCGTACTATATCTTTAGATAGTTTTATAATATACTCTAGCCTACGGCTATCCGATTAATATACGCTAGTAGTACTAGCTTATTCCTCCTCTTTAGGAGGTATAATAAACTATATCTTTACTCCTATAAACTACGCTAGGAGCCCTATTTAATATAGAAAGTCGGCTACTTAGATTACGGTCTTTAGTATAGTAAGAAGTTCGTAAACTAGCGACGCTATAGTATATAATACTATACTACTAAGGACTTCTTTCTAGAGTAGTTAGAGGTCTAGGTATTCGTATAGGATATAGATAAGCGTCTCGAGTTCGCTATCGTATAAATAGTAGATATTATCTATATAGACTTTAATTAATATTAGATAGGCATTTAAGCCTATCCTACCTATTCTTATTTAGTAAATAATTAATAAGACTCCCTTAGATATCTTCGGCGTACTATATAGTTTCCGTAGAATCTTAGCGAGAGTTAGGACTTCTTTTTCGTTATATATCTCTTTATATTAATACCCTACGCTACTTATAGCGTATCCTCTAGTCTACTACTCTTTAGTATAAAATTTAAAGTATCTATAATATATAGAGTATAGTAGATATCGTACTCGGAGACTTTCTACTTTAGGTTCTTATTATCGTTTACTATTAATTAGTAGTCTCTATCCTATAGTCTCTTTAGCTAAACGATTAACTTACTCGTTACTAGGTATCTCTAGATACCTTACTATCTAGTATAGTTCGATTAGTATACTTCGTTAGTTAAGGGTTTCGACTAGCTAGATAATCTCTTAGAGAATCTATTATCCTAACTAGCTAAGTAGTCGATAATATAATAAGAGTACTCCTTATAAGTCTACGAAGATAACAACCTTTATAATTAGGCTAAAAAGTATCTAATAGTTACTACTAAGTACTATAGCCTTTTATAGTACTAGGCGGATACTAAAGAGTTCTACTATATATACGTTACTCTCTATAAATAGTCCTATATAGCGTTTAGTATACTACTTATAGGTAGGTAGTACTATAGTAGTATCTACTTCGCCGTCGATAGCGCTACTATTAGTATAGAAGACGAGGCGTCTAGGTTCTCGTCTATTAACTATATTATTATAATCTTTAACTATTACTTCCTTATCTACCGTAATAAAGATACTAGATAGTATCTACTATAGCGCTACGATAACTAGTTAAATTAGTTTAATATTCCTAATAGCGTATTAGAAGTAGTTAAGCTATATCTATATAAACTCGCTATAGCGTTAAAGTAGGCTTAGATATTAAACGAGAGTTAGTAGATCGTCCTAAAGGTTAGCTATCTTAGTCTAGATTAGTAAGGCCTAGATCCGTATAAAGATATTACTAACTAGCCGAGCGATCGCTATAGTAACTAGCTTAATACTAGCCTCTACTTCGAGTACCTTCTTAGAAGTCGTACGTAACGTACTAGTAATTAGGTAGAGCGCTCTCTTCTATAGGGCTTAAATCGTTATAGTTATTTTAGATTAGATAACTTTCTCTCCTTAGACTAGCTTTAGCGGATACTATACTAATACTACGTAGAGGATCTTTAGTAGTATAACTACCCTATAGATCGTATATATTTATTTAAGTATTATTCCCTATATAGATCTTACTATTAATCTAAGGGCGCCGACTATCGCTATAGACTAGCTATAGACTTTATCGAGATACTATATTCCCTTTAGCTCTATATTAAGCTAAATACCTAGATAGTATATATATTCTATTACTTAAATACTATATTCCTCGCTACTTAGGAGAATAAGCTAAAGGAATAGATTTCTTTCTTTAGGAGTTATTATTCCTACTATCCTTCTTTAATTAGATAGATAGAAGTAGATAATCTCGTACTTCTTCGATACGAATACTAAGGCGTATTTCTATACCTATCGTTCGGCCTTTTTATATAGTTTAACTAATATCTCGTAGTTCGAGGCTACTAATCCTTCTAAGACTACTATAAAGATATCGTCGATATATCTAGTATTTAGATTAGTATCCTTAATCTCTACTAAATCTATATTATAAAAGAGATATAGTACTAGGAAGAGTAGAGAGCCCTATAGTATACCTATACTAACTTTATACTACTTTAAGGTTCCTTCTACTATCTTTAGTATCGTTATACGGTCGACTAGATAGCTCTAAAGCTATCTAACGATCTCTAGCGGTATTCGTCGCTTTTGAAGGTTATAAAGTAGTCTTTAGTAGCTAATATTATTAAAGGCTCCTAAGACGTCTAAGAATAGGGCACTTACGACTCTATTCTAATTCTATCTAGTATAGATAATCTCGAGTACTAGATAGAGGGCGTACTTAGTTAGGTCCGCTTTCTACCTACTATAGTAAGTTACTAGAAGTAGCTAATAGTATTTAGCTATATATAAGATCTATTTAGTAAGTACGATATCTATTAGCTTACCGACTATATTAAGGAGCGCTATTAGTTAGTAGGACTTTAGCTCGTAGTAAGTAGCTTTCTCTAGTTTCTATAGTACTACTATAGCCGATTCCTTAAAGGAGGTAGGGTAGTACTATAGTATAAGGGAGATATTATATAGTTTAGTAAGGATTAGTACGAGAACGTCGATCGCTATCTTAAGAGCTCTATTACGGATTGTATCTAGTCCTAGTACTTTGTCTAGGCTAGTAAAGCGGATTACTTCTTTAATCTCGTACTCTATAATTAGTAGTATCGTAACTAGTATCTTATATTTAGTATTATTAATATTAGACTTATTAGCTACTAGTAGTTCTAGAAAGAAGACTAACTAAAGTAGATCTACTTTCTTATTAGTAGTCTTTATTTCTTTCCTCTAGTTATTAACTAGTATTAGTATAAACGTAGATATAAGAACGTCTTTATTCTTTATCTACTATTTAAGTATCTAGAGGTCCTTTATAGTTCTAACTTAAGAGACTCTCTTCTAATAATCCTCTCTATTTAATAAGGAAATAGCTTTATATCTATCCCTCTTTACCTACTAGTAGGCGATAAGGTCTTCCGCTTAGCTAGATACCTACTATATCTACTTTACTCTCTTCGCTACTATTAAGGCTTCTTAGTAGGCTTCGTTAAACCCTAGCTTTAACCTTAGGCTAATATAGAGTAGTAGTATACTCTCTATAATTGCCTAGTTAATAGCTTCTACTATCTATATAGCTAGATCGTCTAGTTCTTACTATATACTAATTCGAGCGATAGTTTTTAATAGGAGTTCCTTAAGGCGTTTAAGGTATTTTATTTCGTCTATCTTATAGTAGTAGTAGTTCTCCTACTATAGTACTTATAGTACGATACTCCTAATCTCTATAGCGATTAGTAGGTAGTCGGAGTACTTATCTAGTACTATCTAGACCTAATACTCGATAAGCTACTTCTAGATCCGGTCTATTACTAATATAAGATCGATTATCGTACCTTACTAGTTCTCCTAATTAGGGACTCTTATAACTATATCTAGTTCGAGATATAGCGAGAGTCTAAAGTAAGATACTATCTCTTTCTAGACTACGTTTAATACTACGTAACTACTAATATCTAGTCTATCCTCCTAGTTAGTATTATATAGATTAAAATCTCCTATTATAATATAGTCGCTAGTTTCCTTCGCTACTAGTACTTTTATTAGTATTAGTAGTATATTCTTCCGTAGAAGCCCTTAGAAGAGGTTATTATATAGTAGCTTTAGTAATAGGTTATATATATTATAAATAGTTACTAGGCGGCTTTAGTCTAGTATAATAGTAAGCGAAGAGTTATATCTCCTATAGTTCTAAAGCTCTAACTTCTCCTTTAGAATTTAACGTAAGATAAGTTAGTAAATCTTCGATTTCTCTATCTCTAGTAGGATAGTATAGTATCTATCCTTTAGAGGGTTATAAATCTAGCTACTTAGTAGATTAAGCTATAGCTTCTAGAATACTATTACGTTATATTATAGTACCTCCGGATTATAGAGGAACTCTACTATAACTCTATATAATCGCTATATATTATACTATATAATTTATAAGTATTCTAGGTTACTATTTATATTAAATATAAGTATTTAGTAGGCTCTATATACGTTTACGCTACGAGGCTCTTAGCTTCTATAAGAATCTAGCTACTTACTATAGGCTAAAAGTCTAGAATCTCTAGGTCTACTTAGTAATCGTAAGAACTATAGAGATATATAGGGTCAAGGCTTGGCGCCAAGACCTAATAACTAAGTACGCCCTTATAGCTTCTTATCTAGATCGTATATTACTACGTATTTATCTAGCTTTCGTTAGCTACTTCTACTTCCCGAGTTATTAAAGATATTAGACTCTAAGCTATTTCTATCTATCTCTATATCGATATCCTAGTCGTCGCTTAGTTAAAACTACGTAAGCTTATCTTCCGTTATATTTCTAGAAGAGTTGTTTTCTTTATCTATATCTATAGTAGACTAGCGGCTCTTCTTTAGCTTAGATTATAGTCTAACTATTCTAACTAATTTAAAGTCGATTCGCTATACTATATTCTATAGTATTTTTCTCGCGTTTATACTTCTTTCGGCTAAAGGGCCTCTAATAGTTATAGAGGGTTCCTTCTTAGTTACTTTCTTATAAGGGCTACCTAGTAACGAGCCTAGACCTCTCTTCTTATAGTATTTAACTACCGTAAATCTATTACCTTACTCTTTACTCTCTATAGTAGATACTCTAGAAGGGACTACTAGTATCTCTATAGTAGGCGCTCTAGAAGGAACTACTAGTATTCCTATAGTAGGTACTTCTAGAGGTAGTATAGTATCGTTAGTAGTAGTCTTCGTAGTAGTACTTTAAGAATATAGTTATATATTTATATCCCTCGTTCGTAGTATAACGACTTATAGAGATTAATAAGTCTTAGGGTTTAGAGTAGGCTCTTCGTTAGGAGCCTCCTTTAACTAATTATTAGCTATATTATCGTTGCCTTCCTTTACTTTAGTAGAAGGGCGTATATTAGTAGCTTTATAGGAAGCGGGAGTCTTCTTCTATTTCTTAGCCGTAGCGGTAGTAGTTTAGCTATTAATAGCTAATAGTTCTAGAGTAATATTCTTTACTATTTCTAGATAGAATAGGTTACTCTTTACCTTTTCCTTTACCTAGATAATACGTTATATTTCTACTTTATATTACTTATATTTAGATAACTACGCGCTATATAGACTATAGTATAAGGCGTATTTCTACTTTCCTTCTAGTTATACCGCTAAATACTCTTATTTGTTGGAATATACAGTCCAGTTGGTAACCTGGCAAGGAATGCCAAGGCAGGCTGTAT
>JAASFE010003314.1:116918-160508 GCA_013365205.1 Pseudocercospora cruenta
TCTTAAAGGTATCTTAATAGTACTATAGAGCTTATATCCTAAGAGGAGTAGATCGCTAGGGAGTAATTATAAGCTATTTTATATTATATATAATAATCGTATATAGTAAAGACGTTTTAAGTAGTATACGTATACTAAATACTATATAGCGTATATAATTGTTCTTATTAGAACGAATACCCTAGAATAGGGCGTTTTAGGAGGGGGGGATAATATAAGGGAATGCCCTATATATCCCTCTAAGTTATCCTATAGATACCTTATTAGTACCTATTAGGTAACTCGGATCTACTAGCGCCTTAGCGCTATAGGATAAACTACCTTCTTCTACTCGATCCCTTTTCTCGTTCCTTAAGTAATATTAATAGCTATTAAATATACTACTTAGACGTATTATTATACCCTATACGCTAAACGCCTTATAATAATCTTCTATATTCTTATCGTTAGTAAGTTTATTATCTTTATCCTCCTTAATATTACTAAATAGATTAATAGCCTTATCTCCCTTAATAGGAGCCTCTTCTACCTTTTCCTATATAATACTATTATTACTAATCTCGTCCTACTTATATACTTCCGCCTTATAATTGTCCTTATTAGCGACTACTTATAATAATATCTCTCTACGCGCTACTTCTTTAGTAGTAGTAGTAGCTACTACCTCCTTATCCTTATTATTCTACTCTATTTATAGTAGAGCTATAGCTATCTCTATATTATATACCGCTTTTATCTCTATATTATATATAGCTTCTAACTTAGCCTACTAGTTAGCGTCTAAATTTATCTTAGATAATAGATCGGTTAAGTTGTCTAGATTTAGATTTAGCGGTAGAGATAGGCTAAATAGCTTATCTAGTAGATTAGAGTCTAGTATATCGATATTAGATATATTAGCGGTATTCTTTAGTAATATAGGAGTATTAAATATAAGTATTAGATACGAGTATTAGATACGAGTATTTAGTATAGGTATCTAGTATAGGTATTTAGTATAGATATTAAGTATAGATATTAAGTATAGATATTAAATATAGATATTAAGTATAGATATTAAGTATAGGTATTAGGTGCGAAGTAGAAGACTTAAGAAGTAAAAAGAAGAAGATAATAAAGGATAGTATATAAAGATCTACTATTATATCTATAGCTTAAAGTAGTAAAGCTCTATTTCCTTTAGATCTATTTAACTAAGGAAGTATAAAGTACTAAAGCCTTTAATTTACCTAACGAAGAAAACGATATACGATATATATAAAGATATAGACTTATAAGCTACAAATATTAATAGGACTATCTTAATCTTTAGTATCTCTATAAATATAATATCTATTATATCTATAGCGATTAGCGATAAACGAGAATCTATAGGAAGCCGCCTATATATAGACGCTTAGTATAGAACCCTAGATTTTAGTAGTATAATATATACGAAGTCTTCTATATATATAGCGCTAGTTTCTAGTAAATAGCTTATTATAGTAGCTCTTAGAGATAGCTCTTAGTAATAGCTTTAAGCTAGCTAAGTAACCTCCGCTACTTAAATATAATATAATAATACTATACTCTACTTATATATTACTTATATTAAAGTTCTTAAGAAATAGTCGGTCTATAACCTCCTTATTTTCGCTTATTAATATCTAAAGATCTTATTTTATATAACTTTCTTAGCTCTACTTAGAAGTTAGTATTTAATAGGTATATATCGTAGAGATATTTAGCTTATATAAATAGTACTTAGAATCGCTTACTCTATAATCTCCTAGTCTTAGTTATATATTTCGTATATTAAATATTAGGTAGTAGATACTCTATAGATATCTATTATATACCTATAGCTAGCTATATATAGTAGCTAGAGAAGATCTTATATTTCTTAATATCTATACGTCGTATCTAAAAGATATATATATAGAATAACTTAGAATTAGTAGGACTATAAGATATATATATTAAATTATTATATTTTATACTATATAGTAATATTTATTTTTTATAAGGATAGAATAGTAGATCTAGTATATTAGTCCTTAAATCCTTACTAGTATAAGAAGTTTAGTATAGCTAGATATAGATCTTCTTATATAATTATCTAATATAGAATAGTAGGAAAGAGCCTATATACTATACTCGAAGAAACTACTTATACTTAATTAGGAAGGAGCTAAAATAGAGATAGAGAGTATAGTTCTTATATCTCGGTAGATATAGCTATTAATCGACTCGAAAGATATTTATTATAGGTTTTTTACTTAAGGATAATTTACTATAATCTATCTATACTATCGATTCTTCTTAATATCTAGTAGTCCTTAGACTAGTAGTATATAGTAGTACTAAGATAGCGATTATAGATAAAGTCGTAATATTAGATACTATATTATAATTAGTATAATATTCTAGCTATAACTCTTATTAGGTAGATACTATTCGCTTTATAGTATAGATACGAAAAGGTATATCTTATATACTTAGTATACTATAACTAAGCGAGATAGTAGGTAGGGATACTCCCGAACGTAGAAGCTAACTATTAATAGCTAGACGACTACTTCTTTAAGCTAGGGGAGTCCTCTCTAGGAAATAGTCTAGCTACTAGTAGCTAGTTCCCGTAGCTAAGGATCCCCCTACCTGCCATCTCGCTTAATCGTAGTATATGTAGTAAAGAGAGCAGGGATAAGAGTATAGACATATGTAGTGTCACCGGAAACATCCCGGTTCCGTTCTCTCCCCGATGCTGAATTGCATGGTTTGCAACGAATCGGGTCGAGTTGTTCTCAGACAAGGACCGGGAGATGCTTTTCATGGTCCATGTTCATGGCGTCGTGCGGTCTATACCACACGACTGACCATGCAGCAGATGTCCAAGACACTGTTGATGCTGTAGTCCCTGGACAGCGACACTGCAGGCCTACGGCACTGCACCAGTGGAATGATATACGGATGCGGATGAAACTGTTCCCAGTGGAATCTTTGTCGGAACCAGGCCTTGGCTAGAGTCGAATGGAGCAGCGAAAGAAGGATGAAGTGAAATTTCATGCCTGATAGGTTCCTCGCGATCTTTGCGAGGTAGTTCATGAAGCTTTCCCTTATCATTCGGTACATTGGTGGTGGGCTCGATTGTCATGCAAGAGCTCGCCCACAGCTCTAGCCCCCAGTCACGAGGTAACATCACCCGACCTTTTGAACGCATATAGTCGCCGTTGTAGCTGCTAGAATTTTGCCATACGCTTGATCAGCTCATGACTCTTGGGCTAGAAGAAGTGAGGAAACAATGAAGGTCCTATCAGTTCTCGTTAGTGCTGCTGCATACGCTATGCTTGGTAGCTGCGTCGTTCCTGTTCGCAATGGTATGTCCTCCATTACTCACTCAAGAAGAGCCCCGATGCGAATCGCAAGCTGGGGTCAGTATTGACTTCCTCTTCCGTACAGATCAAGATTGGCAGATGGCAAGAAGAAGTGCGCTTTTGGTCGATGGCGATGATCTGTATGACAAGCCATCGCGTACGGATGAGAAACGCAGCGCGATCTTGGTAGATGGCGACGATCTGTATGACAAGCCGTCGCGTACGGATGAGAGACGCAGCGCGATCTTGGTAGATGGCGACGATCTGTATGACAAGCCATCGCGTACGGATGAGAGACGCAGCGCGATCTTGGTAGATGGTGACGACCTGTACGATAAGCCGTCGCGTACGGAGGAGAAACGCAACGCGATCTTGGTAGATGGTGACGACCTGTACGACAAGCCGTCGCGTACGGATGAGAAGCGCAGCGCGATGTTTGGGCCAGGTGACGTTCTCGAATAGCATGCCAGACTCGTCTTGATTCATCCCGTTGTGCGATCTGAAAGAGATGTAGTTGGCCGAGAACAGAATGAATATGTAACATCGGCTGGGTCACGGCAAGAAACATGATATTGTGGCATCAGTCTCGTTGAGCCGAATATATTGACTTGCTTTCTAAGCCAACGATAGCCTCGAGTAAATTAGCGCAGCTTCCAAGCCCAGATTCTGGCATGGAACTACTAGACCTTCGGACAAGCAGCGTACGTCTGACTCGTTTTTCCGACGAACTCCATCGCTATGAGCATCGTCAGTGCAGTGGCATTGTTCACCGGTGGATACATGTAGGCTTCCGACTTGTTTCAAGCAAGATGCTGCCAATCAGCACCGAAAGGGAACAAAGATGTTGATGATGGCTTGGAAACATGATCCCACTCTGGCCAGCCGAGAGGTGCTCGATTTGAAGTTTGGATGAGTAATCACAGCTTGATTAGGCTTAGCTTCGCGCATCATCCTCATCGAGGGATCCTCAACTTCTTAAAGTCCTTCGTCCGCCAGCCAGATCCAGATGTTCGATCGTGGTCCCCAGAATTCTCGCAGCTATTTCTTAGCACAGCAATACCCGGATCCCAATGTTCTTGAGTGCTGGGTATGGTTCCGATGAGCTTTTTGGCCTCGAGTCAGACTTGAGATTGATGCGAACGTGGAATCATTTATAGCCGGCTGATTGAAGATTGTCTAGGGTGGTCGTCATTCTCATGACCTCCCGATAACATCACGGAGAAGGCTAACGCCGTGCTGCTGCCTCTGGCAAACAAGTCTGCTGGCAGGCTAGACTGATCTGGGCGACCGATACCCTTGTCAGCAGCGGAAGACTTGGCATGCTCAATGCCACGCACTCATGTGTGACTCCAGGCCGGAGCAAATCGCAACACAAGCAATGAGCCGTATCATTGGACGTCTACTACTGCTTGTAGGATACCATCTCCTTGATCGCCCTGCTGGCCGAACCAAAAGCCTTCAATTCGAAATCCTGCTTTCTGCAAAAGGGCTTCCCACTGCTGCCGACTCCGCTCTATTCCAGCATTGAAGGTCATCATAACCATATCCCATGCAGCAAGGTACTGACTGGTACCCTCGTCTGGGAGGATCAGATCGTGGATGAGCAGTTTCGAATACCCGGGCTTCATTGCGGTTCGGAGATGCGTCAAGATTCTGAGAGCATACTTGTCGCTCCAGTCATGGAAAATGTGATGCAGGAAGTATGTTCTAGCACCGACGACCTGATTGGGGGCGAAGAAGTCTTGGGCCATGTAAGTTATTCGAGGGTCGCGGTCCGAGACTGATATGGTTGCCAATGCTGGCTCAATGTCTTGCAGTATAAGCTGACCAGGAGCCGAAGGAAAGTTGTTGGCGAAAGAAAGAATATCGTGCCCCTTCCCACCTCCAAGATCGACAAGCAAGGGACTTTGCCCATCATAGCCCACAAGAAGCTGTTCTTCGACAGGAAACCAATCGACCCAATAAGGACCAGTTCCGGTATTGCCCATGAACAAGTGGAAATCTTTTAGCCTATCCGGCCGCACTTTCGCCATGTACTCAAACACGTCAAGTCTGGTTCGGTTCGCGTACTGAATGAAGCCATTCGTTGGTTCGGTCGGACCGACAAATCCAGATTCTTCAAGATAGTGAGGCGACTTGATAGTGCCTTCCACCTGGATATCCCATACAAAGCGGTGCCCTGCTGCCATTGCTGGACTGGCCATCACATGTGTTGTCTTATTTGCTTTCCACGAACCTCGAGCGACCTCCTGAATAAATTGCATACCAGCAAGCAAGCGTAGTATACGTCCAACTAGAAGCTCTTCTGCGGCGCAAGATCTAGCGACTTCGCTTGTGGTCATCGTACATCCTTGCTGCTTTGCCAGGACCTCGAAAATGCCCATCCGAACAGCACTCTGCACTGCTGACGATACGAATGGAGTGAAGATGATCTCCATAGCCCTGTCAGCAGGCTTTGTCAGAGCTGCTGTGAGCTCACGGGCAAGTGAGAGTGCCTGAGTTCGCGCCTGTTCATCGTGGTGTGCTATGGCTGTGCTGAGTTGCTGCAGATCCTGCGTTATGGCAACAGCATCTCGCTCCTTGGGTGCAATCTCGACGACTTCTGACTCTGGTTCGAGCTCGACAGCCGTGACAATTATTGTCTCTTTCGGCTTGGAGACATCGTCGGCAAGACTCAACAATGGTCTGATATCAAGTGTCCTAGCAGCCATGATAATTGTGGGTTTGACTGGAGAAAATGCCAGCTGCAGTTGAGGAGTTCCATTGCTGCTACTTGAAGAAGCTCCTGGAGCAATCGAGATCTCTACCGCCGAGTACACGCGGCCACGCCGACAGTACACTTGAAGACCGAGAATTGTAGCGGTGTCCACTGTGATATCGTGGCTAGCTGATGCGAGGCTTGCGCTTTTGCCATTTTGGGAAGCACCAAAGCGCGGAGGCACCGATCCTTCGCCAATGCACAACCTTAAACCCTCCATGCAGCTCTTTCATTGGTGTTCTCCGTAGGGCTTGCATGATTCCCAAGCAGAAATACGACTACTCTAGCTCTCGAGCATCCGCAGCATCCACGAGGGCGACGACTTTGCTTGGACCACGGTAGCCATGATTGGCGTGGACTCAGCAGTTTATCTCATGCGTTATACGATATCAGCTATCTCACTGGTGCATCATCAGATCAAGCGGTCAACATGGTGCAGCTGCGTACGAGCCGCCTTTGATGCATTGAGATCATGCAGATATGGTCCCACCTAGACGGCGATGCACGATAGGATACCGTCAACAAGAAGACGACTAGTTACGTGGCAGCACCGAGACTGCTGGGGTCGCTGCACGGAAGTCGTGGATCTTCGATTAATGCCGATAGATGTCTACCTATATACCGAAGATGTATATCTGACCGAGGAGCCATCCAGGCTCTCAATACAATTCATCTCGAGCTATCTCAACGCTACCTGGTGATCATTCCAGCAATATCTTGATCATCGTCGTCGTTGTCATCCTGGTTGACCATCACAAGCCGAATCAATCACACAGCATGGCCACAACCAACTTCGGAGACTGGACATCCTTGGACTGGTCGTCTCCCAGCAAAGATGCTAGCCAAGTCACAGTCGAAGAGGTAATCGACATCGAAGACATTGTCCCTCAAGTTCGACGGACCTCCATCGGACAGGAGGCAAACCTCGCCTACAGAAGACTTTCAATCGGGGCCGAAAGCCGTGTGCCCACATACCACGAAGACAGCAATGCAAAATACTGTTTACCAAACGAGTAAGCACCTCTCACAAATTTTCAGCAAGTCCAAGCACTAACATTCCTACTTCGCAGCTTCGCCGAACACATCCGCCTTGAAACTCAAGCCTTACACATGAGCGAAATGATGTCCAAAAAAGTCCTGCACGCTCCCATCCCAACGTCATCAACAAATCTCCGCCTCCTCGACATAGGCTGCGGAACGGGAATAGTCACAGACTTGATGTCGTCCACCTATCCCCACGCAGAATGCATAGGTCTAGACCTCTCCAAAGTGCCAAAAATCAGACCTCATAACTCGAATGTGAGATTCTTCCAAGGAAATGTGATGGACCAGAGACCGACCGAGTGGACTGGCGAGGAGAAGCTTGACAGGGATGAAGAGCTCTTCGATTACCTCTTTAGTCGACTTCTAATTCTAGGAATGAGTGACTGGCCTTCCTTCCTCAAAAAAGAATACGAATTACTTAAACCAGGCGGTTGGGTCGAAGTTCAGGATCTAGCATGGGACTGGTTCTCTCCCGATGGTGTGGCGATCAGTGATGAGTGGGAGTGGCTTCGTTGGTTGAGCGAGCATTTCAAGACGAAGAAGGGCATTGATGTACATTGCGGGAACAAGGCTGAGAAGTGGATGAGAGATGCTGGTTTTGAGGAGGTACAAGTCATCAAATATGTGTTTCCGTTTTGTGGGAGTTCGGAAAACACGCTTGAGATGAGGGAGTTTGGGAAATTTAATGCTGAGGCTGTGCCTGTCATGTTGCATCATGCTATTGAGAAGGCTGTGACTGATGGTGAGGATCCGGTGACGGAGGAGGTGAAGAAGAAGATTGAAGAGATGAGGAGTGAGATGAAGAGGACTCTTGTGCCTGGGAAGGGAATGTATCAGACTTTTTCTGTTACGATTGGGAGGAAGCCTGAGTAGCGGGATCTATCGTCATGACAAGATTAGAGTATGAGTGTCTTTCATCTTTCATCTACCATTTCTCCATCATTGGCCTGATATCGATCTCATTCGTGAAACAACTTCGGCTCTGCAAGTGCAAATCCCAATATGTCTGCGCAATCGCGTCAGGGTCGATCTTTTCTTCTGGTGACTTGTCTTTCAGGTATGGTTGTCCCCACGGAGTATCGATGGCGCCATCCACCACAGCGTGGACTACGTGAACACCTTTTGGACCGAACTCCTTCGCAGCTGAAATGGCGAGAGCGCGGAGTCCATGTCTCGGTACGCACATCACGCTGCTGGTTGGGTTGGCTTTGACTGCAGCAGTGCTTCCGGTAAAGAACAGGCTTGGAGGTACTTCAGATTTGCTTTCGGCATGCTTAAGCAAAAAAGGGAGTGCGCTTTGGGCGAAGAGTAGTGCACCTCGACTACCGAGAGTCAGTTTGCTTGATTCAGAGGGACAGCGGTTTCTAGTGCTCTTACACGCTGACACTCAGCCCTCCGTCCATGTCCTCCATTGTGACGTCCAGCAAAGGTTTCTTAACGAACTTTCCGCTAGCATTGAAAACCGCAGTCTGGATTGGTACATCCGGGAATTTGCTCTCGATCTCTGCAAAGGCGGCCTTGACACTGTCCGGACTCGAAATGTCGGTGCTGATACCATGAGCTTTGCCGCCGCTTTCGTTTATCTGCTTCTCCACAGGCTCATAGCTAGCCGGCTTTCTCGCAAGGAGTATGACAGTGTACTTGCTTGCAAAGCGCCGAGCAATAGAAGCTCCGTTACCTGAGCCCACGCCGGCAATGACCGCAAGCTGTTGGGATGACATCGTTGGCGAGTGTGGTATCTGAAGGCTTGAGACCTGGTCAAGACATGTCGAGCTTCAAGTATGATGGCATGCGGGATGTTTTATCCGTACCTGCATGCTCACTAATCCAAGAAAGTTAAAGCCAATCCCGCTCAGCCGGTAGCTGACCAAAACGTATACGTGATCAAAGATTCCACATGCTTTATTATCGCCATCGTCGACGGACGAAACGGACAGTCGTCCAGAAGAGCCAGACCGAGACCAGTATTGAGGATGCCCGGAACAGGTAGTTCGCATAGGTGTGCTCGAACGAAACCAAGGCATAACGACTTGATGGTTGAGATGTGATTTCTTCTGGCAAGAGCTGCTGCTTTTCGTCCTTCGATGGACATACCTTGTCCAGATCCAAGGGTGTCTGAACTGTTGTCGTCCTCAGAATCTTGCCATTTTTTGAGACGGCTTCCGCGTAGACTCCATCTTCGCAACCCACGATCTCGAAGCGAGTCTCGAAACCAATCTTCCTGCGAGTACCAAGCACGGCGTTGGTAGTGGCAGAACGTCGGAAGTTCCAGGCGACCACGTCAGTAGCTCCATTCCAGCTCACGTGGAAGACTGTTTTCGGCGTCGGCCAGTTGTCTCGTCTTTCGATAGCAACTTTGAGGACTGGCTCTTCTGATGGATCACTGGTGAAGTTGAACTTCCAAGCTCTATATGTGTTAGATGTCTCCTTCTTCCATTTTGCCTCCAAGAGAAGCTCTCCCGCCGCGTTGTGCTCGCTGAGGTGACTTTTATCGCTCCAGCCGATGAACACATTGCCATTTGGTAGGCGCTGGAAGTTGCCTCGCTGTTTGGAAATACCTTCGCTCGGCCTGTTCCATCGTTTGACGGCCGCGGCAGTCATTGGCTTGGTCGCGGTGTTGAGCGCGAGAAGGACGCCAGACGAGACGCTCGCTGTGCTGTTATGATCGTCACCTCCATTATCCAGGAACGAGATGACTTCGACATCGAAGGCACTACTGACAAATCGTGCATCATGTTGCCTCGAGAAGTTCAGACTGGGCATGAAATCGAATGAGGAACTTTTGCCTCCCAGCGTCCAGACGAGTTTTCCTGTCTTGCCTGAAATCTTGTAAATGGCATTAGTATATCGGGCCGAAATCAGATAGTCCCCATTGGCGTCCTTGTCAACGCTGTTGAGATGTATCCAGTTCCATCCACGAGGCGATTTCTGAGATAGGCCAGCCACAACTCCAGAACTATCCGAGAGGGCAATATGATCTGAAGCCCACCATTCGAATAGCACTTTTCGTGTGGAGAGGTCGACTTCAGCAAAACCATTGTCGACAATTCTACCGATCTTTTCGCCGGTATCGTGCTTGACAGTCGTCACGTCCTTCTCGATCGACCGCTGAATGATGTGTAGTGCAGATCTGCCGTCATTGACAGGGTTGAACTCGTGCACATTGAGGACTGCATCTTTCAAGTCCGGCGAAATCTGGTAACTCGAGTGGATCTGCAGACTACTGTTGAATATTATTGCTCTGCTGTGCTCAATACCAGTCTTAGACTGTGTATCCAAGATTGCTGAAAGATATTGCTGATCCTCGGACTGCCATGCTCGGAAGTCAAATGTATTCGTGTTATTTACGAGGCAAGCGCCACACCAGATCAATTCCTGGTGTGCATTGTTAGCGTTTCAACAGCTGCAGACAGACGTGCTGGATGAACATACGCCTGCATTGTCATAGATCATAGGTCCAATTGTACATGGAACGCGATGTATATCTTCCGTCTGACTGACTAGGAAAAAGTAGGGAGCCACGAACCAATACCCTGGCGTGACGGACTCTGGTCGAAGGTTTTTAAGCTCGAACATGGGAGCCTTGATCTCTGGCCGCTATTGCGTGTTCAGTGACGAGCATAACAGTGGCATGAATCAAAACATTCTTACTGTCACAAACGATGTAAATGCATCGCCGTCTCCTCCATCACGAGCTGTAATTAACTGAGTCTTCTCTTCTCTACTGCCAGCAACCAATGTGGCAAAGAGGAAGATCAAGAGTGCATCAAGCCATGTTTGCATCCTAGTCAGGCCAATAGAGTTTGCAAGGTGATATCCTTCGTAGATCTTTATCGTGAAGAAGATAGAGCAGGAAAAGTGCTATTGTCCTTTGTGTCGCCCGTAAGGGATGGAGGAACGGCGACTTGCAGAAACTGTGCTTACCTAACAAAATCAAGACATCGAATCCTTCGGCTGTTTCTCGTACATGAAGTCGATCATAGTTGATGACCTCA
The DNA here is from genome assembly GCA_013365205.1 of Pseudocercospora cruenta. Taxonomy (NCBI): domain Eukaryota; kingdom Fungi; phylum Ascomycota; class Dothideomycetes; order Mycosphaerellales; family Mycosphaerellaceae; genus Pseudocercospora; species Pseudocercospora cruenta. The sequence continues at coordinate 128,069 of JAASFE010003314.1, forward strand.
AATTTCTTGATAGTAGCACAAAAGAATCCAGGTGAAACATGAGTTCAGAGAGAGAGAGATGCAAGCGCTTCTTCGGGTGACAGGTGTAACAGATCAGCCACGGCACACGCTTGCTGGCGCTGTCGAAGTCATCGTCGCAGAGTCGGATCTTGTAATGTCTTTTTCGCAACAGCGTTATGGACCTGCACAGTCGAGCAGGAAGTAGCGAACGGTAGCCTGAGATTGATATTTAGATCTCTTGGTCGCAGTATGCAAAATGGGGTGAAGGAGAGAAAAGGAAAGACATATTCAAGAGTACGAATGTGCTTGCCAGAACTGTTTTGCCAAGGCGACTCACGCTGACAGGCAGATCCCTTCATATTGCACCGGATCAGCGGCAAGACAAAGATGACAGCATACTCGAAAAGGAAAAGATGTGGAGAGAGTACACGCAATGTAGCAAGTCTGTATATACTTGACGGCTCTGACGCTGACTTTTCTTCATGAACTCATCCTGGGTATTCGCATTATTGACAACCGTGTCGCAGTAGCAGTCAAGGCGTGCTTCTGCTCTCAGCACCACTCCAGACTGTATCTTGGATTAAGTATGCCATCAACAACAACGCTACCGAATGCTTGCGTCAATTCATTTGCGCCCGTAATGCATGCATGCATGAATCAACACGCTGGTATCATGATCGCACTTTGCTCTTAACCGGTCCACGAACCCTTGCGCTCGACCTCCTGCACCTTCTCCGCCGAGATACCCTGGTCCAGACCCATCTCGTGTGCGAAGGTGGTGGTTGGCTTCCACTTGGCGGAGGTACGTGGAGTAGTCTCCTCCATCATCTTGTCGACCTGCTCGAGAGAGAGACCCTTAGTCTCTGGGACGAGGAAGTAGGCGTAGACGAAAGCGCAGGTGCAGAGACCACCCCAGATGAAGAAGACGCTGGACTTCAGGTTGCCCTCATCTTCGTTGACCATGTATCTAGTGAGTTGTTAGCGATGTGCTGACTGGGGTCAGAAGTGGTTAGAACTTACGGAGTGATGACAGCAATGATTGTGTTCCAGAGCCAGTTGGAGGCAGTGGAGAGGCCGACACCACGGGAACGGATCGGCAGTGGGAAGATTTCGCCAATGACGATCCATGCACCTGGTCCCCAAGTGGAGGCGAAGAAGAAGATGAAGATGGCGATGAAGGCGATCTGGGCGTTGACGGCGGAGATGTTGTTGGCGACGGTGGTTGGGTCGGCACCGTTGACACCTGGAACAGTGTGGGACTTGTTGAAACCGACAGTGACACCGACGATGGCGACGATGAACTGGCAGATCAACATGCCGAGAGCACCCCAGACGAGGAGTGGACGACGACCAAGCTTCTCAACGGTGTAGAAAGAAATTGGGGTCGAGCACACGTTGACGAGGGTGAAGATCAGCGAGATCAAGAAGACGTTGTCGATGGCACCGGTGGATTGCAGGAATGGAGTGGAGTAGTAGAAGATGAAGTTGACACCAGTCCACTGCTGCATCATCTGAAGAGAGGTACCGAGGATGGTCTTGCGCAAGTTGGAGTTGGACTTCCAGAGGGAACCGCTGAAGCAGTTGGCCCATCCGCTGATCCAGCCACCTTGTGGGATGACAGAGCGCTCGTACTCCTCGTTGGCGACAATCTCAGCAAGCTCGGCCTCAATGTACTCGCTCATCTTGTCCTGACCACGCAGGCGGGCAAGGGAGCTGCGAGCATCCTCGACACGGCCACGCTTGACGAAGTAACGTGGGGAGTCTGGGAGGAAGAAGAGACCACCCCCAAGGATCAGACCCCAGGCGAACTGGATAGCGATCGGAATGCGGTAAGAACCAGTGTCGGTGCGATCCTGAACTGCGTAGTTGACACAGGCCGCGATCAGAAGACCAATGGTAATGCAGAATTGGTATCCAGCAACGAGAGCACCACGGACCTTCTTCGGGCAGATCTCAGACATGTACAGGATGACGATGGCGGATTCGAAACCGACACCGATACCTGCAATGAGACGACCAGCCACGATGAGACCAAGGCCGTGGGCAGCAGTCTGGAGAATTACACCTGCAACTTCCGTTAGCGCTGTATTCCTTGCATCCATGAAATCCGACTCGATCGCAACTTACCAACAATGTAGATACCGCAACCCAGGATGACAGTCCATTTACGTCCGATGAAATCAGCGACATCACCAGCGATGATTGCGCCAAAGAAGGTACCAGCGGAGAGGATAGAGACGATGAGCGATTGGTAAGAGCCGCGGAGCTTGGTAGCATCGGGACCCTCGATAATCTCAATGAAGACCTGGGAGCCAGTGACACCGTTGATGTAACCAGAGTCGTAACCGAAGAAGATACCACCGAAAGACGCGAAGGCGCAAATCAGGTAGGCCTTCCATGTGACAGGCGCTTCAATGCGAGCGACATCGCTGGTTGTTGCGAGGCCTCCCGCCATGGTTGCGGAGGCGCGAGGTGCTTGCTGTAGGTGTTGTTGTAGGTAGTTGAGCGAGGGTGGATGTCGCTTCCAAGAAAGGTGACCTCGAAGGCCGATGTAGGTTGTCGAGGGAAGGCAGGAGTCGAGCGAATGCACGTCGTGTCGAAAACAATGGCGAAGGAAAACACGCGAGCTTAATAAAAGAAGCAAGCAACCAGCCGGCTCACATGCTCTAGCTTTAGCGGGGCGCACGGACGAAATCGCGAAATTACACATGCGGCATAGACTGGAACGGCTCACGTGGGTGCTCCAGATTCAGTCTGGAGTTGCGGCGGGGTCCTCAATAGCCAATCGACAGTCTCAGATCCTGGTCTCGCGCATCAATAGCGCAAAAGGTGGCTTTCGCGCTTTGATGCATGTTCTGTTGCTCTTTTTACCGACCGCCGCTGGCCGACACGCTGTTCCAACGCGAACCTACATCAGACCATGTCGTGCTGTTTGCGACTCCATGCGATGTCAATTCGCATTGTACAGGTCGTCGGGGTGGGCTCACGGAATGCAACTCGACTTCCGCAGACAGTGTCGCTCGCGCCTCGAAAATTCCAATGGTTCCCTAAGCAGCGCCATCCGCCGTTCGAGTGCAGGCACTCCGCTTTGCCAGCTAGTGCCAGTCTGGACAAGACGGACTCTTTGTCGGCGGGTTGCATTGCTTTGTTCTGGCCGCATAATGAATATGGTCAGCCTGCACCAAATAGTCTAGCACATGACCGCGGTCACCTCTCGTGGTGTGAGCTGCAGAGGACAAATTCGGATTCGTGGTCCGAACCATCGCCACGCGCCGTGCAATCACGAAGCTCCCCTCTGCCCAGACGGGTGTGGTCTGCAGAAGCTTGACGACCAGCTGAGACAAGCTGGATCGCTCCCATCGCGAAGCTTGCGATCGAACGCGAAAAAGGTAAACTGATGATGTGCAGGTAGCGTTTTGTCCTGACCAATGCCTTGGTACCTCTACGTTATACACGACCAGCGTGATGGGTGTTTCAGTCTGCCACCTTTTACAATGCTGTGTCTCTGTTTCCTCTGCAACACACTACTCTACTACTCCGGACTCACAGGTACCCCGATACGAGACAAGGCGCGTTCATGCTTGCTCGCTTCCACCGGCCGGCCTTCGCGACATCTTCGCCGGTTGCTCATCCGAAAAGCCCTCAATGCACTCCACTTCAAGGCTTTTGCGAACGCTACGACGGTACCATCGGAAGGCGTGCCAAGACGTAGCATGATTTGATCCTTTCTCTGGCCCATATTTCCGATTCGAGGCTCCGCGCCGTGCGACAACGTTCCACCAGAATCCCACGAGCTGGGATCTGGAGCACAAATTCTGATGTGTGGCTCTGAAGAGGTGACTGTAGCGTGACACGAATTTCCATCTTGGCTGCGCGTAATGCGAAACTCATCAGCTAGCACTTAGCTTCCTACCAGTTCGTGTTCTCTGTGCAAGTTTTGGCGCGACGGCCGCGATCCTTCCAGAACGCTTCCATGACACATGGCTTTCGACGCCAGCCACATCGCGAAGCTTCGTACGAACTTTCGCAAGAATCGAGAGTCGATGGAAGATCAAGATTGTAGTCATCAGTGGCGATCGTCAACACAGATCTGTCATGAACATGTTCAACCACGCTCCTGGAACGCATCTGCTCCAGATCCGCAAAGACGATGCTCCACTGTTCCATGCTGCGTGCCCACAAAGGCTTGCGGCCGCAAATGTGGCCCTGTGGAGTTTTCATGGAGAATCGGCCCGTCTGGTCCTCGGTCTAAAGCATGCAAAGCGAAGTGCCAGCAATGGCGCCTTGTCAAGTGACAAAGCACTCGTGCATATACAGCATGCATCGGTATTGAGCATCGGCACATGCAGCTATACAGAGCTCTCTCATGGCGCCTTCGGCCGACGAACTCGCACGCAGATTTTGTTGAGAACTACTACTATAGAGCAGATTGCAGACCAGAAAAGACCACTATGCTCAATCTCAGATATGGCGCTACGTGCAAATCATCAAAGTATGAATGATAGTGCTGCAAACTCTGCATATGTGGCTTGCCAAGTCATAGCTATACGTACCAAGATCTGTCATCTTTAGTGACCGCCGGAGACTATGCTAAGCATTTGATTGTTCCCTGCCACGTGCTCCCCATACAGACCACGAGCGTGGCTTTCAGGCTAACAAAGAAAATCGACGTAGTATGTACGGCTGTCCAGAAGTCTTTCGGAGCCGTACCGAAAGCAGAAGACACCCAGCGAGCTGGATAGTCTACGTCGATCTTCGGGACTTATTCCACTGACAGCACTCCTCGAAAGTGACGCCTTTGCCTCCGAATATGTCAAGAGCACTACCAATCGTGAGGTCGACTTTGCCACCGCTGAGACGTTCGACGAGCTCAAGATCTGAAATGTTCCGGCCACCGCCTGCGTACGTAACTGGAATCGTACAAATCTCTGCCAGGTAGGTGACCAGTTTCTCATCGATGCCGGCCTGCAGACCTTCGGCATCGGCAGCGTGGATCAGGAACTCACTACAGTATGGTTTCAGCATGGAGATGTTCTCTGTACCACGTGTCAGCCCTGCTTAGTGCCCTCCCGGCTTCGAGACCTAGCGTGATGTATGTACGTACCCTTGTTGATCTCAAATTCGGTGATGGTCTGCCACTTGTCCATGGCTACTCGCCAGCCTTCGCCAACACGTCGGCAGCTAAGGTCAATCACGAGTTTCTCCTTGTCGCCTTCTAGAGCATCAAGCACGGATTGTAGTCTTTCGAGAGAAAAGGATCCGGACGGGAATAAGAAAGATGTGATGATGACCTACTGCGTTTGGTGAGCACATGGTCATGAGAAGAGATTGCTCTTACGCCTACCCTTTCAGCACCTGCATCTATCCACTGCTTGGCATTTGTATCTTTGATGCCACCTCCAACTTGAAGACCATTAGGCCAGGCTGCTAAAGCTGTCTGAGCAGCCTCATCGTTGCCCGGACCAAGCATGATGACATGACCTCCTCGTAGATCATTCTTCTTATAAAGCTCTGCAAAATACGCAGATGGATGCTCAGACGTGAAGTTCGTTTTGAGTCCCGTGTTGTCGGTCGACAATGTCCCGCCGACAATCTGCTTTACCGAGCCTGCGTGCAGATCTATGCAAGGCCTGAACTGCGTCATCATGCCAAAAGTCCGTTCGGTATGAGACAGGGACGTTCGTGCTTCTCCTGAAGAACTGGAGGAGAGGCTGGGAGAAAAGCTTGGCAGACTTTTAGACTTTTTGATCCTGCCGCGCTCCCGAGCGCAATTCCGAGAACGACCAGTTGTTCGACGTTTTAAACATCACGCGGAACCGCCCGATCAGATTTAGGAGATCGTAATCTCGTTTGGAGATGGCAGTGACTTTGGGAAAACGCAAGCGACGAGCGGAATCAGAGAAGAAAGTGGCTGCGATTGTCGACAGCGACTCGGACGATGATGCTGAGGCAAGAGCACTCTTCCAGAAGGCTTTCGAGGCGAAATTCAAGCCGCTAGAGGTGCAGCGAGTGAGGAATGAAGATCCTGATGAAGACAACTCAGATGATCACGACGATGAGAGTGCCGATGAGTCTGACTGGGATGGCATTTCTGAGGATGAAGATGCAGTAGAGGTTGTGGAGCATTCACGACCTGACATGGACGCAATATTTGGAGGCCTCAAAAATGGCAAGAATTCTTACATGGTAGGCTGTAAAAATGCTATGGAACCGCAAAACTGCTAACAACATTGTAGTCTTCGAAACCGCCGACAGAAGAAGGCCCATTAAAAACCACGACCAAGACAGCAAAATCTAGTGCTGAGGACGATGGCAGCGAAGTGGCAAACCTCAAAAAGGACGTCGCTCTGCAGCGACTTTTGAAAGAATCGCACCTACTTGACCCCTCATCATTTCGCGGCTCTACCGGACCAGAGGGTAGAGATCGAATCAAAGCTCTAGACATGCGACTGCAGGACCTGGGAGCCAAGACTTCTGCAATTCAGCAGGAAAAGATGCCCATGTCGATGCGCAAAGGCATCTCTGGCAAGGCTGCTAATCGTGAGGCAAGTCGAAGGAAAGAAGCTGCGGAGAACGGCATCATTCTGGAGAAGTTCAAACGCCAATCGAAATCAGAGAAACCTCGAGTACGTGGCGTGACTGGACCTGGGATCGGAAAGATGCAGGGCAGTACATTGAAGCTCAGCGCTCGAGATGTACGCAGTATTCAGGGACCGCCGGGTGGTAGCGGGCGCAAAGGACGGAGAAGATGAGCTTGCTTGTTCACATTTATCATCGCTTGTGCGCACACTTCGCTGGAATGAGCTTCGTCTGCACAGTGCTCAGTGTCCAGGTTCACCACTGCTGGTATCGGGCTGCTCGATGCTGGAGCTGGCTGGTTCAACGCACAGGCGAAGGACTTCGATCACGGAGTCTACCGCCTTTTCCAGAGCTAACATGATCAAAGCCAGGGTGTTCCCTTCATGACCATTACCAGTGATCTTCAAAGTGATGGTGAGGCCCTCGGATCGCATTCCCCTGTGGTCCGGCGAGGTCTCAAATTTTCAGATCGCGGACCAAGTACTCGCAAGTCCGGAGCGCTTCGTCCGATCGTGCGCGTTGCTTTCTACCCACGCAGCTATCTTCGTTGCATCCAGGGATCAGGCTACAGAACCATATCCATGATCCTAGAGCATCCACGTTGCAGGATGAACAGCGTTCACGCTAGCAAAGGAACAGATCTGGCGCAAAGTCTTAGCCTGTGGAGCACACAAGACCGCGCATACCACCGGCTTCGTCGGCCTTTACAAGACGTGCGAAAATCGCTGCTGCGAATGTACATCTACGCGAAGAGGGAAGCTTTGCATGTTGTTTGCAGAAAGTAGAGCATGTATAGACTTTCTGCCCAAATCTTGAGCGCCACGACAGCATTCGCGTCACACGAGGCAAGGGCTCGACAAGCAAGTCAGAGTCTACAGGTCGATCTCGGATACTCCATTTATCAGGGCTACAAGGATACTAACAGCCAGTTGAATACTTGGAAAGGCATCCGCTATGCTCAAGCTCCTTTGGGTGGTCTGAGATGGAATGCTCCAAAATCTCCTCTCACGAATCGGACTTCTATCCTGGATGCACAATCTGACCCTCCACGATGCCCGCAGTGTCCACAGTCTCCTGGAACCTCGGACTTTGACTTCAGTGGCAATGAAGACTGTCTATTTTTGAATGTGTTTGCACCAGCAGATGCCAAAGACTACCCGGTTCTATTCTACATCCACGGAGGAGGGTATGGAGCTGGTAACGCAGGATTCGACCCGAGCGTGTTTGAAAAGTATGCCGGAAACAAACTTGTGGCAGTGTCGATACAGTATCGGCTGAGTGCTTTTGGATTCTTGGCGGGGACGGCAGTTCATGATCATGGTTCAGCGAATGCAGGACTGCTAGATCAACATCTTGCGCTTCAGTGGGTGCAGGACCACATCGCAAAATTTGGAGGTCAGTCACTTCCTAATCCCGTTCGAAATATTTCTCATATTCTCTAGGCGACCCACGTAAAGTCACAGTCGCTGCTCAGAGTGCTGGCGCAGGCTCTGTACAACTACAAGCATTGGCATATGATGGCTCAGAGGGCACGAAGTACTTCCTTCAGGGCATTGCATCCTCTCCTTACACTCCGGCGACCTATGCATACAATGACCAGGTCCCTGAAGAGCGCTATCTTCGATTTGCGAAAGCAGCGGGATGCTTCACTGGAGATATATCAAAGTCTGATCCGGATGCAAAGGTTCTGGCGTGCTTGCGCAACGCGAGCACTGATGCTTTGCAGCGAGCCAATTTCGGCGTAGGCAGCGGTGTCAATTATGGCTCTTGGGCATTCACACCAGTTGTTGATGGCACATTCGTCAGGCAAAGTCCGAGCCAGCAATTACAATCCGGACAGATCAATGGCAACCACATCCTGACCAGCAACAATGCCAACGAAGGCTCGCAGTTTGTAACTCCAAACATCACTTCGGCCGCAGAGTTCAACGCCTGGCTTCTGACCGAATATCCGCATTTGTCTCAATCTGACATCGACCAGATCAACAACAAGTACTATCCATACAAGAACGCCGGATCCACTCCATATGCAACCTGCGGGGACTGCAAAGGCGGCGCAACAGCCATTAATGTAGGCTCATATGCTACAGGTCATCGTCAACGTGCCATCGCCCTCTACTCCGAGGCGACATTCGTTTGTCCCAGCTTCTGGCTTGCCTCAGCATACTCAAAAGGTGGTTACGGGAAAGCGGCGTACAAATATCAATTCTCCATTCCTCCCTCGAATCATGGACTTGATCTAGTAGCTGAAGGCTTCGGGACCCTTCCGAATGCTTTCGCTCCTGAGATCGGTCCAGATTTCGGTGCCGCTCTGACAAGCGTCTGGGTCAACTTCATTCTTAATGGCAATCCTTCCGTCAGTGCTGCTATTGCAAATGGGAATGCTAAGAACCAGACTGGGAGAGGTTCTTGTTACAGCGCTGGGAAGTATGGTGATCAGAACCCTATTGTCCAGTGGCCGGCTTATGAGAGTAGTAGTGATGGATTTGGTTCTTTCATCGACCTCAATCAGACTGGTGGACCGCCTGGTATCCACGGCGGTCCGACAATCTGTGCTGGTGACGATGTCCGAAATGCTTTTCGAACAGCCGATGGTGAGACGTGGGAAGGAGGCTTGGGCAAACGCTGTGCATTCTTGCGAAGTACTGCGGCCTTTGCAACGTAAAGTCGTCTCTGAATCATGATTCTCGAGGCTTCGGACTTTTCTTGCCATCATCCAGTCTGATCTAGAAACACAGGCTTATCGGCAACAAAGAGAGCAGTTTGCTGCATGTAATTCGGTTATACTATCAGCAAAATCGATTGTCCCTCCGTGATGCTGCGACAGATCAAAAGGAAGACCAACTCTCCAACCACCAATGTCAAAGTTCACCCAACTCAAATACCCCGAAGACCCAGAAGAAGACTCCGCAGGCTGGATCAGGGTTTTGGTCACACGCTACAACACCGCCGAACCAGCCCTTTCAGACCGCTACACCTCATCCCAAGAAACTGAACTCTCCAGTCTCCACATCGATGCGATTATCGCCGAATCCATGACCACACAGCAACATTTGAAAGACTTCTTTGCAGATGTCAAGCAACACGATCGCAAAATGTACGAGTACCCCTTGGATGAGACGGATCACGCAAATCACGAGGTGGTGAAGACTCCGTTCTTCGCGGCTCATGCGCTGGAGACGCAATTGAGGACCACGGAGAAGATGTTGAGATTGCATAGAGGGGGTTGGCAGCCAAATCAGCGCACCGCGGAGACGAGGCAGAGGGTCAATAGGGCTATCGATGCTCATTTGGAGGAGTTGGTGAGGACTTTGCGGATTGTGAGCGAGGGTTTGAAGGAGGCGAGGAAGGTGAAGGAGTAAAGATGCTTCTCAGATCAGTGACAGACATTGAAGCACTAGTTCCCCAATGTTGAGCAATGATTGATACCTTACTCATCGGAGTTGCAGGAACCTGGTCCTGCACGGCCCGGATGCCAATCGTACTGGTGATTCATGCTTCTTTCAGGCCTGGAAGATCGTTTTGCGAATCGGAATATTCTCTGCTACTCGGAGTCAAGGCCGAGTGGCCGGCTGCCACATCCTACAGTCAAATTACAAGAGAGACGGCACGATGGGGATCTAGGCGGTGGACTGGAAGGCTTGCCAACGCTAATAAGGCACAAGCTTTGCCGATTTCAGCTGGAAAAGCCTCTTATGGCTAGCAAATCACTGATCAAAAGCGGTTAAGGCATGCGCGATCGAATTTCGACTGCATGCACGACATGGCATTCACAGAACCTGTCAGGTACACAGGTTGAACCTGATCTGAGAAGCTCCGTGCAAGCATGCTCTCGTCGATGACCAGACTTTCATGTGCAGGGAATTGTGGGAACCCGAACGGAAACACCGATATGTCGCTGACGCAGGTCCTCAAGCTGTGTACACCTGCCTGTCTCTAGCAACTGAAGCCTTTGCAGTTCTTTTTCTTGCAACGTTGATGATGAGCCCACTGCTACTCCACCGATGGAGTCGAAAATATGTTCAATGCGCCGCATGAAGCTTCTGCAGCCATTCAAGCTGTCCAGCCGTGCCGTGCGAGCTCACTACATACGTCTCAACCGTGTTGGCGAGCAATGATCTGCTGCTACTTAAACATTGACTATCGCAGCGGACAGGACCTCACGCCCTTGGAAATACCAACCTCACTTCCGCATCCACCGCCAACGATGTCTCCCATTGTGAAAAAAGTCTTCGCAGCAGGTTTGACCATGCTGGCCGCCGCAGATGCCGCAACAACTCAATCCAAAGGAAAGCAGCCTGCACCTGGCTCGAACACCCAGAGCTTCCTGATCAACTACAACGTAAGAAGCGTTCATCTCATCACCCTACCTCGCAACTATCCAACGCCTTCCAGTTCGAGATTTACCCCCGAACCGTGACCGGCCAAGTCCCAGTCTCCGCTACCGTCATTGGCGACTACGACCTCCTGAACTTCAACACAGTCCTCGTAAAGCAGACCCAACCACCAGTCGCAGGCGTAGCCTGCCACACTGCACCCACCTGCACAGTCGTCGCATTAGCCAATAACCTGCTCTCCTCCATCCTGACCCCAGGCCAGAGTACAAACGGATTGACCGGCCCACAACGCGTCACATCAAAGTACCAATTCTCACCAATCTCGTACTTCGACCCTTACGGTTTCTGCTATGGCTGTGTCGTTGCTGATGCCAATGGTGCTGCATCTTTGCCCGCGAACTGCGATATCACTGTGACTGGTCAGCAGGATGGCAAGCCGATTTATAGTCAGACTTTCTCGTATAAGGCGACTGGGGCTGTTTTGCAGCAGATGAGCTTGGGGTTCTTCGATCAGGGATGGCAGGGATTGAAGGTTGATACTCTCAATCTCGCTATAAGCAATAATGCTACTACGGCGGCTTTGATTGATAACTTGGTTGCGTCGGTGTTTGGACAACAGAATGCGGCGGTTTTGGTGGACTGTTAGGGAGATCGATGTAAGGAGCCTGGACGCTTTTGCCTTGCTGTTGCTGGCAATATGGAGCGAGGCTTAGCTCATAGCAAAGCGGCAGGAAATGCGCCTCTGAATGAGCGGATTGCAGGCTTGCGGAAATCGCAAATGTCCTGAAGCGTTTCGAATTGCGATTGTCGCGTCTTAGCTCTGCAGTAGCTGTTGAGCACTGTAACTGATCTCGCCGACAGTGTATTGCTGACTACACCAAGAATCAGAGCGACGTCCGCCAGTTCCGATCGAGACGAGCTTGGGATGAGAATAGCTACCACTTCTCCTTATCAACTTTCCTGAGGGTACAGCAAGCTCTCTTGCCCTTCCACACGCCACCAACTGTGATAGCATCATTGCCACCATCAGCCATAAAGGTATGGTGAGGGTCATGCTCTCAATGGGCCTGATTGGGGTAATGGTGGTGGTGTTGCTGAATGTGTTGCGCTCTTGCCCTTATGAAATTAGACTTCGCGGCTCAAAACCTCCTGCCATGGCGTACAGGGCATCACACCCGTATATTTGAGTCCGGCCGCCTGGCTCGTGCTCATTCCACCACTCCAATTTCAACCCACCACTTAATCTAAACTTCATTCACGACTTCTGGTTCTACGCAGGCCTCTCAAGGTGTCGTGTAAACCATCCTCAGTGGCTACTTGCTGTTGATTTGCTCAGTGGCTCCTTGCTGTTGATTTGCTCAGTGGCTTCTTGCTGTTGATTTGTATGAGACTCACTGTCTTATATCCCCTCTCAGTGGCTTCTTGCTGTTGATTTGTATGAGACTCATTGTCTTGTATTCCAAAACCCTCAGTGGCTACTTGCTGTTGATTTCCTCAGTGGCTCCTTGCTGTTGATTTATATGAGACTCACGTCTTGTATCTCATTAGTAGCTTCGGCTGTTAATTATGATCGGTAGCTACCGCTGTCGATGGGTATATGAGACTCCGGTCTATGTAACCCCCATTCAACGTCCAAGTGACTTTGGGTGGGCATCAGTTCTCGAGTCTTTCCATGAAGGCTGGAGTCTGGAGCCTTCCTGCATTCCAACATCGAATACCGCGATCCCCAGGTCTGATTGTTCCGAAAATCCTTGAGAAACCTCAGCAAATGGACACCACCTCGACAACTCTACCAGCTGGTCTATAGCCAAGCTCTTTTCCTCGCAGACGGAGGCCGGGAAGCAGGTTGCTATCGCGGAGCGGTGCGAGATCGTACAGAGCACTGGGATAATGCTCGCCAGATGGAGGATAGCTGGGGAGCGATGCCGACTGCGTTGTTGTTAAGATGGAAGCAGCGAAGGGGCGATCGGCAGTATACGCGGTTTCGTGTTCTGCATAGTGAAATAAGTACACAAGTATGAGGTAGCGGGTAGAGTTCGGAAAGCATCGTGACTTGCCGAGGAATGGATATCCCCGACGGACCGCCTTGACAGGACTTTCTGCGACACTGAACTGTCTTCAGCATTCATTATCACGCCTGACGAAATCATAGTCCAATGCCGTCCTTTTGCTTCAGAAAATGTCCCTACGGAATCATTCTTTATGTATGCAGACGCACCAAGTATACCAGACCGTCCGAAACATCCAAGACCCTTTCATGCCACGCCGATACACGTATTGGTAGCGCTTTCATCGCTGTACTCTACCTCTGCACGCTCAAGAATGTAGGCGGAGACCTTGGAACGTGTCCTTGAATTGAACAAAAGCACAAGATGCTGCTTAAAAGGCGAAGATCCAAAAGCAGAGACGCAGAAGAGGATGCAGAAGAAAAGAACAAGATACGATGTCAAACTAGCAATCAAGCTTGGACTATATCACTCCACGATGCCATCTTGACTGTCCCAAATACGCGCAAAATATGTTTGAGGACGGCATCCGACACGGTTACGAGACCTTCAGCTCGACAACGATAGTCTGAGTGGTTGCCGAGGACAACCTGTGACATGTGCATTGGGTTGGGGCTCCAGCACTCTGATTGCATCAAAGATACTGATGCCCCAGAAAACACCGAAGTGCTCTCCAGGGGCTTTGACCAGTTTTTCCTCTGGGATCAACAGCGAAAGCCACTGACAAGATCAACAGCAAAGAGCCACTGACAGGGGGTGATAGAAATACAAGACGTGAATCTCATACAAGATCAACAGCAAAGAGCCACTGACAAGGGGAAGAAAGTAATACAAGACGTGAGTCTCATACAAGATCGACAGCCGAGGCCACCGACAAGATCAACAGCAAGGAGCCACTGACAAAGGAGGGGGAGGAATACAAGACGTGAGTCTCATACAAATCAACAGCATAAAGCCACTGAGAAAGATGGTTGCAGTTTGAGACCTAATCAAGAGTCAGCGACTGCATAAACCCCGCTCGAAGCTGGCGACAAGAACAAACCTTGCTGGGTTTGAGGTCACGGCCGCCGTCAAGGTGCCAGGATCGAGTCGACTTTGAGCTATGTGAGGATCAGCAGCTTTCTCACCGGCTTGCACTTTGCAACGCTCGAAGCGGCGACGATAACATACCTTGCTGGGTTCGACGCTATGGCCACAGTCAATGTGCCAGGATCGAGCCGACTTTGAGCTATGTGAGGATCAGCAGCTTCCTCACTGGCTTGCACTTTGCAACGCTCAAAGCCGGCGACAATAATGTACCTTGCTGGGTTTGACGTTATGACCACCGGCTTCGAAAAAATCGTGAGGCATACTTGTGAACCTCACTCTTCGGGAAGAATTTCCTCATCTTCGGGAAGGCCGAGGTCATCGGCCGTTGCACGCCTTGTCGCTTGTCGGTCTTCAAGCGCATCCGGAAACGGCTGACTCTCCTCAGCAAGGTGGACCCACATGGGCGCACCAGTCGATATTTGTATGGCATTACGCATATCAGGAAACATCGGACCAATCTCCGCATTGACGCGAGCGGATTCGACATTACGCCCCAATGTTTGCGGGCCATCAAGCGCATCTGAACACGGTATGCCGATATCTTCATCGATGTTGCTGTCACGCTTTGGATCGATCGACTTCTTTGGTGCGGGAGTATCGGCCGGCCAGTCGTAAAAATCGTCGTCATCGAAAAGCCAGGGACCCAATGCCTTTTTTGCCTTTTCCTTCTGGCTCAAGGCCGTCCATTTCGTCCATTCTTGCTCGGACATGATTTTGCGACCATCCTCGATGATTTCTGGTGGCACTCCAGGTGGCGACAAATATTGCCTCAGGAAAGGAAGCTTTTCAGATGAGTATTTCTTGAGCGCGTACTCGGAGAATTGAAAGTCCTCAATCGACTTTTCTTCGGGGAAGGTTTTGTGATCAGGGCTGCTGTCAACAAGGTCGGCCCATGCCTCCTTTACAGACCACCACTCAGGCTCGCACGTCAAGCCAAAGCAGCTGCTAGTGTTAGCATAAAGCAATCGGCGAAGTGCGTTCAAGACCTACAGGCAGCACAAGCATGTAGATACCAGCGTGCCGTGGTGTTTTCTTCCAATGCACCCTCGACGACCACCGGTGCAATTTTTGCAGGCTATAGCACCGTCAGCTTTCATATCGCGTGGAAAGAGAGCATCTGTATGTATAGGGAGCATTGATTCGAGAAAAATCTGCAAGCGGTCTCTTACTTTCTCCTGGCCCTTGTGCCAGTATTTCTTGGAATGTGCGGCAAGGCTGCAAGCGCGGCATGCGTTGCTCAGCCATTGTCGCGCTTTGATGGCGATGGCAAGGATGGTGGTGATCGTAGTGGTGGTGTTGCTGGATGTATTGTGCTCTTGTGGATCTCGACTTCGATTGTTGTTGATGTTTGTTTTCGATGTACTGCTGCAGGAGTGTGCGGTTCTCTGCGCGACTGTTTTGATGCCTCTGGTCTGTGCTAGCTGTGCCGAAAGCTTTGATTGATGGAAGGCGCGAATCGGTCTGACTGCTCGACTCGAACAGCACAACTGCGATTCACGAAAACACGCTCTCCGTCCACATAAAGACTGTTCGCCATCAGCAGAGATGGCATCTACCATCGTCAACCGCCCGAAAGCTTTCGAAGCAAAAACTTCTGCCGCAGCACAGCAAATGCTGCCGCATCATCAAGCCACCACTGCCGCAGAGCACCTAGAAAACTATGAGTACGCCAAGCGGCAGAGCCAGGCACTTTATGCGCACGACGCCGATGTCGAGTACCCAGATTGCTACCAGATCTGGTACGATGTCTGCCAAAGTGCCAAGTCCGACCTCGACAAGGCCAAGGCGCGTGAGGCAGAGGCGAACCGCCCGAAAGCTTTCGAAGCAAAAACCTTTGCCGCAGCACAGCGAATGTTGCCGCATCCTCAAGCGAAGAGTGCCGCAGAGCACGAGGAAAACTTTGCCTGCGCCAAACAGCATGGCAACGCAGTGTATGCGTATGACGCTGCCTGCTACAGAATCTGGTACGATGTCTGCAAAACTGTAAAGTCTCTCCTCGACGAGGCCAAGGCGCATGAGACAGAAGCAAAGCTCGCGCGTGAATTCGCAGAGAAGATGGAGAAGACGAATGACCCAGGTGCGAACGCCCTCATCAAACAAAAGCGTTTCGACGACAAGAATGCGACTTTGGAGGCTCAGTTGGCTATAGAGCGCACCGCTCGTGAGGTGGCAGAGCAAATGCTGCGTGATCTTGAAACACGGCTCCAAGAATCGGAAAAACGGCTCCAAGACTCGGACGACCTGTGGCAACGACGCGTTCTAATGGAGGTCCGGAATGCAGAGAGCCACCTCAAAGACATACACAACCAGGAAATCGCTGCATTGAAGGAAGGGTACGAGCGTGAGATCGCTGAGCTAAAGACACAGCGTGGAGCCAGCAGGGACGACTCCTGAAAAGCCTACTGAAACGCTGCTGCGCCGTAACTAGTCCGCTGTACAGACTACTCGACTCTTGACGAGCCAGCTGCTAGACCGAACTTCTTATGTTCGACATGAGCAGCTCTGCGTACAAAGCCACAACTACGCTCGCGATGTCACAGACCGGTGCCTTTAGGTGCCCCACCTACGCGGAGCGGCCAAAACGAAGCACAATCGCAGCTCCACTGCCAAGATTTGTGGCGAGCAGCCTTGAAGTATAAAGGAAAGCTGAGGGAAGGTTACGGTATGCCTAGCACTGCAAGACGCGCTGAGAACTATCTGACCTTGTCGCAGGCACTTCTCCGAACGCTCAAACCCTTTGTCTCTATACAAACCTCAGGTTGTTGTATAGTTCATTGTCAGTGGCTCCTTGCTGTTGATTTGTATGAGACTCACGTCTTGTATCCAGACCCCTTCTCAGTGGCTCTTTGCTGTTGACTTACCCCCTCTCAGTGGCCCCGGCTGTTGATTTGTATGAGACTCACGTCTTGTATCCAAACCCCTTCTCAGTGGCTCTTTGCTGTTGACCTCAGTGGCTTTATGCTGTTGACTTACCCCCTCTCAGTGGCTTCATGCTGTTGACTTACCCCCTCTCAGTGGCTTCTTGCTGTTGATATTCTCAGTGGCTTTATGCTGTTGATGGTATATAAGACTCCGGTCTTGTATCCCCTATCCAATGTCCTTGTGACCTCTTGGGTGGGCATCAGTTCTCGAGTCTTCTTCTACGAAGCCTGGAGCCTGGAGTCTATCTGCATTTCCAATAGCGAAATCTGCGATTCGCGTGCCATGCCAGGTCTGATTGTTCCGGCCATATGCCTGTGCACCTGGCAGAGACGAGTCTCAGAACTTGCAAACAGGCTCACCAGGAATGACTTCATGTTCTCAGTTCACACGCGCTTCGTCGTGGTTTCGACATCGCGTTCCGCTGGAGCTATACCTTGGAGATATCAAAGAGCTACTTGAGTGACTCTTCGCCTGTTTCCTCATTGCAAGAAGAACGACTCACGCGGACATGGCCTATTGCGCTCCTAGGATCGAACTCTGCTCCAGACGGGCATCATGGACGGCCACAGCTACAGCAACTTGACCAAGTAAAAATCCGAGAGTGCTGCCAGCAGCGATTCAGGATTTGAATTTCGTCCCGTCAATCAATGTCACTATCTCCATTCACTGTGCTGAACACGACTGATCTCGCTCTCGTCAGCCTTTCCTCACAATCCAACTAGCCCTCATCGCTGCTATCTTGCCTCCTAACACTCGCTACGTGCCTTCCAAACTCGGAGAGAGTACCAAATAATAACGCTCATACCTCACGCATCCGGAATCTCAGCTCTGAACCCAAGATACGCTTCCTATTGCTAAGGTCATGCTCAGCTCTCATTGCATATCCTTCAAATACTGAGAAAACACCGAGTGCGAATGCGCCGAGCCTCCCATGCTCGGAATCTGACCAGCGCTACATCGTCGCAATGGCGCCAGCAGTCGATGCCCTCCAAGGGTTGCCAAAAATTGCAATCACACACAACCAACGTCGCTAGGTCGAACGAGGTCGATATGTGACTCCATCACACGGCTTGGGCGGTGGTTGTTGCGTCGGAGACAGTAGTCTGGTTTCGAACGTAGAGCGCAGAGTGTGTACAGGACGACCTAAGACGGCATGCCTTTACGAAGTGGTAGACATCCAGGCATTTCTTAGTTGCCGCAGGTTCCCAGTAACCAGGCCAAAGGCTGTATACGTGCCTCAGTATCGGAGATTTGTCGACAATCATTCTTAGCTCACTCATTTGGCGATCAGTCTTCACCCAAGTTGAGATTCGCATCGTGCGAGGAACTCGATGATCGGAATCAGATGTTCCTGAAGCTCGACTGCTGCAAGTCTTTGAGTCGAGAGTGCTCTTTCTCCTGGCTGCTCGTGAACGGTTTGTCCAGCATGCGAGGACCCAACCGTGATACACAACTCCGCCATATATCCTGAGCGGTGGTCGGCACGTCGTAGACGGTATTTTAGCCTTAAGCATCGAGCGCGGAGTGCGTGCATCAATAATTGAGGCAGCATGGCTCTACAGAGCGAAAAAGATCTACGCGTTCCTTCATTGCCGTAGATCTCCCATAACCGCCAGAGGCTGTAGGTCTCGAAGTGCGAGATTGTCTCATCATCACTCAGCTCAACTCTATTCTTGACGCTTAGCTTTTGCTTCATGGTAGTCCTGCCGAAGATCCTCGTACCCTCTGTGGTGGCCGAATTTCTCGATCTGCCAAGCTCGGTACTTTTCTGTCATCGACATGCCCGAAACATCCCCCAAGTCAATGTCTTCGTCTGAAGATGTCCCGATGCTGCCATACCCTGTACTGTCGTCGCTACTCTCCTGCTCCTCCTCGTCCTCGTCATCATTATCGTCATCACAATCGTCATCTGCCCCATCGTCGTCATTCGTGGTTGGAGTTCGAACCTCAGTCTGCGGTTCGCTGTCGCTCGCATCGGCGTTGGCTGAAGGTTCATGCGCGTAGCATTGCAATACTCGTGCCCTCAGCACCCGTGATGTTGAAAGAGTTGGAATTGGACAGATCACAAGCCTTTCGAGTCGTTTGTCGATATCAAAAGCTGTATGGTAATAGTCAGGACCAATGAAATCTTGTCCGATGTAAGCCAGAACTTCTTCTGTGCTCAAGTCGAGCTCGTAACTCATTTCGATTCGTGTATGCTGGCTTTGATCTGCAGCTTTGCACTGACATGGCTGTGCGCCCATACTATTCATTCCGAACTTGTAGAAAGCGACGCTTTGACCGACGATCATGTAGCGATCTATGTCTCCAGAGACCCGTCTCAGCAGCAGTAGATCGTTCATCTCACCTGCAGGTGTTGCAGTCAAAGATATCAATAGGTCTCCAGACTCTGCTGCGGCATCGACAAGAGCAGCGACTCGACCTTTGGAGAACACCCTTTTCGGAATTCGATGGGCTTCGATGGACGAGAAGTACAACTCGGGCGAATTGAAAGCGGTCTCAACCTCTTCCAGCCTTGCCGAATTGACGATACCATTGGGCAACCAGAACGTATCGAAATCAGCTTCGAGCTCTTTGCTTGCTCCTATTCGCAAGCGTAATGCCTCGTTTTCATGACTAATTGTCAAAGTCTTGGTATCAGTACTTCTCAGGTCGGCTGGGCACTTTCCAGATAGTTCTTGCACAAGCTGCTGCATCTCTATGCTTCGTGCAGTCAGCTCAAATGCAGCAAGCATTGCCCTGATCTGATCGCTATCGTAAAACGGAGCCAAGTCGAGAGCTATCTGCAACTTAGGTTTACTGTAGTCGACCGAAGGTACAGGCAAAACGCTGGTCTTTGTGTTCAGAAAAGATATCATACCGAAGAGTCTATCACGCGGATCGAAGCATAAATGCTGTACTCCGAAGCGTAGGAAGACTGACTCCATATTTGGTCTTACTGCTAGGTCGAAGCACGTTGTGGACAAGTAAGGAAGCTTGTGGCCATCATCGAGCCGGAGATCCCGATTACCTTCGACGAATGCAGCAAGGAAAGCGCGAAGAAGCTGATAAGGTAGTGCGTGAGGGCCGCAGACTAGTCGCTTCTTGTTGCCAGCGGCGAAAAGTTCTTGTACGATCCATAGCCGTTTGAAATATGGTCGGTTCTCCAGGGTTTCAAGCATCACAAGGAGGTCCTCAATCTCGGAAGTGCCCAGCGAAGCGAACAGGGTCCTCCAGAAGAATCTTGTTCTCCATTGGGAAGCACCTCGAGATATGATCTGAAGAGGGTGGCTCAGAGCTCCAATGACACTCATCAGCCTTTCACTGCCGCCTTCGTGCTCTCCGATGCAAACGAGAACTTCAGTGGCTTTCCGATAGATCTTGTACATCATACTAACTTGAGCGTTCTTTTCCTCAAGGTTGCCTTCCTGGTCGATGCAGATGGAATCGATCCAGATATATGCAGTCTTAGCCAGCTTCCGCGCTTGTTTCAAAACTGTGTAGCAGTTCGTGCGAATCTGAAGGTTTCGTTCATCGACCAGGATCGGAATAGTCTCCAATGGACCCCATGTGTATGAAATTGCAGTGTATCTGGGAAGCTTCTTAAGATGCCAGATCGACAAGGACAAGATTTCGAAGCCATTTGATCCGCCTCCAAGGGTGATAGGCCGAATATGATTGGAAGGGTCTGGCAATGGTGTGTGTGTGTGTAGCTTTCGCAATTTTTGGCGTCGAGCAGTCTTTCTGATTTGGATTGCATTGGAATTTGTGATTGCCGCTGGTATGGAAGGAGTGCTGCAGCTGAAGCGAAGTGCACTTGTACAGCTCGCTACACTCTCGAGACCGCGGCTTGGCAAAAAGTCACATGCTTGGAAATGCTGCTCAGTGCAGGATCGGGAAGACGTCCAAAAGTTGACAATTTTTCGCCGATTCGGGATAGCGACAATGCTGCGCGCCGACAGCTGTTCATCTTTTCGTCAATCATCTACCTGTATCTAAGTCGTAAGGCTTTTCTCAGTTGCCTTCAATCAGGAATTGAATCACATCTTCTTTCCAGTTGGGATCTGGAACGCCACCACACTCTCGCCATGCTTGAAGGCCTTGTCGATACGGAAGTATCCCTTGCGATCGAACTGCACGATGTCGTCCTCCTTCAGGTTGGCGACATTGCAGTCAGCCAGCGCCTCAGTCTTGAACTCAGTCACCTCAGTCAGAGCATCCTCCAGTCGGTCGTCCTCCTCGAGCTTGTCCTTCTTGATCAGGTAGTCGAAGTCGTACATGACAAGTGGGACGAGCTCTTGATCTGTCGAAAGCCAGGTCACCTTCTTGCTGGTCTTCTTGACATCACCTTGAAGGTGAAGCTCGAGCTCAAGCTCGGTCACTGGCTTATTCTCCTCAGACTTGACCAGGTTGAGTGGGTTCAGACTGTGCTTCTTCGACTTGACGATAGCGTTGCCCCAGTTCATCAAGGTGATCTCCTCACCTTCGGCGAAAGAGCGTGCATCAGCCTGGTCGAGGATGATGTTCTTGCTGAAGACGACCTTCTTCTTGCCAAGCTCGGTGTTCTTGAGGTGGACGTCCTTCTCGTCGGTACGAGGGGCTTCAGGAGCTCCTGCAACTGTACAGATGACTTTGTCCTTGGCCTCGACAGCAGTGTATCGGGCAGCCACAGGGTCGATGTACTTCTTGTTCGTGGCCCAGAATGTAGTCCAGTCCATAGTGATGATGTTCTTTGAAGGCCCTTGCTTGACGATGAACTCTTGTAGTGCTGGGATGGTCATACCACGACGCCGAATACCACGAACAGTGGGCATACGAGGGTCGTCCCAGCCCCAGACCTTGCCCTCGTCCACGACCTTCGTGAGCTTGCGCTTGGACAAGAAGGTCTTGATGAAGTTCATGCGCGCGAAGTTCCAGTTGTGTACGGGTCGAAGCTTGAGAGTCTTGATGAACCATTGGTACTGTGCATCACGATCGTTGTACTCGGTGGTTCTCAGCGCGTGGGTAATACCCTCGACTGAGTCCACAACCGGGCATGCGAAGTCGTATGTCGGGTAAATCTTCCAGGTGCTGCCGGTCCGGTGGTGTGGATCTGGATTGCAGCGGTAGATAACTGGATCTCGCATAGCGCCATTGTTGGAGCTCATGTCGAGCTTGGCACGAATGAACCACTTATTGCCCTCCTCGCTGCCAGTCTTCATCTCCTCAAAGTGCTTGAGATTGTCCTCGATAGAGTCATTGCGGTGTGCTGACTCAACCTTCTCCATACGCTCCTTCTGCAACTGCTCTTGCGGGGTGTTGTCTGCGTATGCATCGCCATCCTTGATCATCTGCACACAGCGCTCATACAGGTCTTGGAAGTAGTCGCTGGTGTATGAGACCTGGTCAGGCTTGATACCAAGCAGCTCGCAGTCCTTCAGAATGCTGTCTTGAAACTCCTCCTTCTCCTTCGAGGGGTTGGTGTCGTCGAAGCGGACGATCAACTTGCCTTTGTACTTCTTGTGCGCAAAGTAGTCGTTGAGCAGTGCAGCCTTGGCGTGGCCGATGTGGAGATATCCAGATGGCTCTGGAGGGAAACGTGTGACGACGCCCTTCTCGGTGTCTGGCAGGCCGATTTCGTAGTTCGCGCCATCGTCTGCGGGCTCTTTCACTCGTGCTGGAAGGTCGATGGTGGGCTTGGCAGTCTCTTCAATGAAGTTGAACCAGCGAGACAGATTGACCATGAGGTTCTGCTTGATATAGGCGTGTGCCACTCGGTTCGATCGCAGCGTCTTCCATACTGTCAAATCGGCATCTGTGAGTTTGTAGCCAACGATGTAGCTTCGCAGTGTGAGGTGGGCATCGAGCTCGCCGAGAGGGCCTTCGATTTGCTTGAGGTTGAGAGGTTTGAGAGCCTCGGCACGATCCTGCCACTCCTTAATGTGGGCGTCCATCTTTTCTACAAGTCTCTTTTAAGTTGTTTGTATACAACTTCTTTTCGAGAAACAGCATGAGTCTTGACTTGACCAGCCCCTCGATTCAGGCATGAATTTTGGTGCCTCACGAGACCCATCCCCTACCCACTTCATTGCTCGTTTACGGCCGGCCTCAACTTCAACTTTCCATCAGACAACACCCAGCAACATGAGATCGTGTTGCTGCTTCGATCACTTCATCACATAGTGTAGCCGACTCGCTCACCCGTGTCGGCCATCTTCGAGTCACTAACAACCTCTTTCCCTCTACTCATCAGCCTCAAAATGTCAGGCATGAACGATGATGCGTACCTACGCCGGGTCGCTCAAGCCGCAAAGCAGCAGGCGCTTCGCGTGGGCAAATTGGAGACAGCCGATAGTATAGAAGTACTCTTCAGACGAAGTCAGCTTCTTGTATTTTAATGGAATCGAGGAATAGTAACTTACTCCACGGTCCTGGCCACACAAGGCCATTCATCCTAGCTACGGCCCGAGTCACAAATATCATAACCCCAAACCAGTAGATACTCGGAATGTGTCTTGACAATTACCATGGCCTCGTTCGTTCGTCTCCAACATTGTTCCGAAGGAGCTTTGGTGTCCAAGTACACAGAAAGCTTCTCCTGATTCAACAACCACATCGAGACTGGTATGCAGTAGGAGAAAATCAGAAACGCGCGCCCATCGTTCCAGAGATGTGCGATTATGTCAATTACGGTGACCTTCGAGTTTGTGCTGCCGAAATAGACCATCGAGCGGGTGAACGATAGCGCAGGAAGAAAGACGAGCCAGAAGGGAAGTGAGAAAACAACGATGCATGCGGCGAGGTTTAGCCAAGCTATGGCGTAGTTGAGAATTTGCAGAGTCGGAGACGAGGTGCTGCGTTGTGTTTGCGCGGTTGGATGATGGTCTCGTTCCCAAGCTCTGAGCACGTTGCGTAGCGTTGTTGTTTCTGTGTCTCCGGCTGAGATGCCAGCGTTGGGGTTGAAGAGAAGCATAATTTTCTGTACGAGTGGAGTTGATGGACGGAGAGATTCGGACAAAGAGCAAGTTGGAAAGAGAGGATGAGTGTGTAGCGTTTGCCTGGATGGAGATATGTCCTCAGCTGTGACGATATGTGTTCTGTCACCAAACGCTGTACTCGCCTAGGAAGACGGTATGCAGGTGGCCGCCGCAGTATCAGGGCGGCTTCCTCACCGAGCTATTTTCAACAAAACATTCCCAATCGATGATACTTCACGGTATGTGATAGTCAACAAGTCAGTGTGCGTTATCATACTCCGCCTCGATCCCACATTCCCACCGGAAACTCAGAGTCGGCAGTAAGTCAATATCGTTGCCGCTCTCTGCACATCGCAGCTTCCGAACCTCAGTTTTCCTTCCCTAAGGAACCCATCGATACAATATAACACATAAGTACCCATCACAACCCCGCTCGTCACCGAAAGTGTAGTTAGGAACCACCAATTCGCCAAGTGCCAGCTCTTCTTACAATAATCATGGAAACCAGTATGCGGAAGGTTGACGACTTCGAGCATGAAGACGAAGGTCAAGATGCCTGTGACCACTTCGAGCACTGAAACTCTGGCCAGTGTCTGAAGGGTCCGCACGGAGGAGACATCTTGTGATACTAAGAGGTGTAGGTATTCGTCAACCGCAAGCATGAGGAAGACGAAGCCAGTGGCGACATAGATTGTGCAGAAGAGGACATTGAGATAGCAGAGTACGCTAGCGAGACTGATTTCGATCTTGATATTGTCGAGGGTCCCGTCCTCGTGGTCTTGTATGTCGGAAGTTTCGACTGTGCTCTGATCTGATTCTGCGTATTGTGCCATCGCGGGAGGGTTGTAGTCCGGCATGTCGGCAGTTCCGACTGTGCTCTGATCTGATTCTGCGTATTGTGACATCGCGGAAAGTTTGTAGTTCAGAAAGGAAGGCTTCTCAAAGATTTGAGTGTTTGCGATGAGTCTGGAATGCAGTCTGAGAAGAGCAAGTGGCCTGGGATATATTCTTCATGGGTGCCATGTTTGCTGTATTGCCAGACAGGTTTTGAGACACAGGTGTCTGAATTATGCAGCCTGACGATTGACTTGCGGCCATGCCTGAGACAGGTTCTTGAACATCTAACGCATGCGAAAGATCGCATCAGACACACGTTATGCAAGATGAATGAGAGCTTTTACACCCATATTGTAAACTATTCTCATGCCGGGGTGGCGTGGAAAAGCGCCGATGATTGGTCGTCAGACAGATTCGTGATTGATGCGAGACAGAACGCCGCCAAACGTTCGGACTCTGTCTTCATCAAATGGTCGCCATACTGACATAGTCCCAAGATACGAAGTATTCCTCCGGCGCGGGGGTTATGACCTTGTCTAGGTGATTCACCTTCCAGTCCGACCTTGGTACTGCCACCACATGTGCCTTACACCATTCCCATGGCTCAGGATACCACCCAGATTGATGCCAATCAATGATCGAGACAATCTTGACAGGCCCATCCTCCTTCTTTGAGACCAAGATATTGCTCAAGTCAAGATCTGCATGCGTGAAGACCACGGGTACATCATCGGTAAGTCCACGAAGTTCTTCCACTTCTTGTCTTGGGATGGCGCAGCCGTAGTGCCGCGATCGCTTCCGTATTGCCAGCCTAGCATAGCTGTCATGGAAGTCAGAGATGTTGCCATAAGGTCCAGCTGGGTATGGACCATCATTCGCGTCGGAGAAGTGAATGTCCCGCAAGGCTTGCCCACCAATCTGGCTAAGCTGCACACTCGAGTCCAGTGGCTTCTCAATGCGACGCCATGCCGCAATCATACTTCTGAGTCGTTCAGACAACGCTAGCTTCTCATGTCCTTCGAGGACATCCCAGCGCTCTGAAAGCGGTTCACCGTCAACCAGTTCAAGATAGAGAAAGGTCATGCCACCGTGCGAGGTCCATCCGTATAATTCTGGCACAGGCACTTCATGACCCAGATGACGCCGAATGAACCATAGGCATTGCCCTTCGCCGATGGTAACGTCCACGCCCCATTTGACAATTAAGCGCTTCTCAGGGTACCGAACAGGATCCGGCCGCCATGTTTTGGTGACATCTATGCCTTGTTCGCGTGCTTCGTCGATGACTTCCAATGGAGAAGGCAGATTTTGGTCGGGGTTAAGATAGTAGCTTTCAGCACATGGCAGCTCGTTCTGAGAAACAATAGTGGGTCCCTTGTGGGTCCTGCGTGACTGCGGCGCAACGTCAACAAGGCTATAGCTTGGCCAGAAAGTCTTGCGAATAGCTAGAAATGCATTGAAGATAGCTGCCATGTCCGTCGGACTTGACTCGACAACATTTGCAGTTGGTGTCGAGGCTGTGTTGATTTTGTCGCGCGTTTCGCAGTCAGGGTTCAGGTGCTTGCAGGGCTTGTGAAACAGGCGCTATTCCAGATTCGGTGTCTTTCACACGCGAGAGGGGCCCACAGGGCACATGCGACCAACAGCCGGCGGGAATGCACAGTACATTGGTACATGCACCTATAGAAAGCGTCAGTGCTGAGCTCACATACAGCGCATGTGTCAAATGAGGCTGCGCCGCAGACTATGCTGCGAATGCGG
The DNA here is from genome assembly GCA_013365205.1 of Pseudocercospora cruenta. Classification (NCBI taxonomy): domain Eukaryota; kingdom Fungi; phylum Ascomycota; class Dothideomycetes; order Mycosphaerellales; family Mycosphaerellaceae; genus Pseudocercospora; species Pseudocercospora cruenta. The sequence continues at coordinate 154,535 of JAASFE010003314.1, forward strand.
CACCAAACGATATTTAAAAAAGCAAAGCCGTGTCAACATCTTGTATCTTTCCACACCTGCGACACACTTTGTACACCAGAAGAACACGCAGTCATAAAAGCGAAACGGACAATGGGTCTTTTTCAAAGAGGCAAGACCAATGACATGGACGACAATGCTGGAGAGTCATCGCAAGCCAGCGCAACAACTAGCGCTCCACAATTGGTACAACAACCGTTGACCGCAGCCGACTACCGTAGGGTGTTCCTGTTGGTATGGGCGAATGCCAAGCAGAAAGCTCACTGGGGCATCTTCGTGCCTCATAAGACCGACAAGACCTGGAAATCCGGCAAGTTCTATCATGTTGAAGGTAGTCTCAGAGACGGCTTCGACGTCGCCATCGTTCGTGGCTGGGACATCAGCAAGACCAGAAGGCGACCGGAGAGCCCTATCGAGCTGGGCTGGATTCCTGATAGCATGGTGTTCGATATTCCATCCAAGGACGAAAGGCACTGGAGCGAAGATATCCCGAGAGATCAAATTGACCAGTTCTTTGCATCCATACCAGCTCCAAGCCCAAGCTTGAACAGTGCCACTGGTCCTTTGCCAAGCATTGTAAGTCTGATAGGCGATTAAGAGTTTACTTCGAGCATTGCTGACATTGCGATCCAGGGCGGCAAGGTCTTGAGAAATGTCGACCTTTCGGACTGTCAATGGTGGGTGACCAAGTGTATCTCCGCGCTGGTGGACCAAGGTATTATGATTCCGCCGCTGCAAGGATCTGCGAAGGGCAAGAAGGCACTGGAGACATTGGCGAGCGCCCCGAGACACTGATAATACCACGCCTGCTTTTCTGGCACGATCTGTTTGTCTTTGGGCCGCGGATCTCAAGCTTGTTTGCTTCGAAGTGTATGCGCAGGGCGTTCGTGGATATTCTGTAATACTAAGGACGGCGTTTCTAAATTCGAGCGATCATGAATGATGCTATTCCGTTCAGTGCTTAGGCATACATTCGAGCATTTCCGAAGGGCCGGAGGGGACTTGGTTGCAGTTCACAGGCGTACACTGATGGATTATGCCACGCTGTAGCAAATGAAGAACCACCTGCTTAACCCACCACTGGCAGTCCTTGACTTCTGCTCTGGCTCTTCTTCCATTCGATGTCACAGAATCACCAACTGGAGTCAGACTGGGACCTGGTGCTTCAATCTCGATTATAGCAGATTCCAGTCGGTCAACAGGGCGATTGTCAACGTAGCCTCCTCCTTCCTCCTCGTCCTTGTCCTCAAATGTCCTCAGCTGATCTTGCTGCTCAATGTCTTCCTTCACAAGCGGAGTTAGCGCTTCATCGGAGATATTGCCGATCGCAAATCGCCTCTTGTCCACTCTTTCGTGCTTTTCGATGTTGTACTGGCGGATGATCTCAAGTCGGAAACCATTGAGTCTGTCTCCAGCAACGTGAATTCTTCTGCCACTGCTCCTTTGCGTACCCTGCTGACTTCCAGTGCCATTGCTCGGTGCGTCGTCTGGGACAAACAATGACCAATGTGCCGCAAAGAGTGGAGATGGCGGTATCAGCACATAAAGCACAACAGGCGGATGTGCTGTTGATGCGCCATTTGCTGATCGCATAGTGACCTCAACTGATTCAAATTCATGTGCAGGTGGGGATTCCAACTGGAGACATAAATTGCAATTACTTACTTGATGCTGCGTCTAATCTTCGTTTCGCATGATTGTTGACACTTGATGATCATGTTTGTTGAAGACCTGACGAGGTTGCGGGAAGAGGGCAGCCCGAAATTGAGCTAGTGCGCATTCGTACTAGAACCATTTTCAGGTGCAAGGGAGCAGGCACACTTGTAGTGTTGTGCCGGGTATTCCACGCACAATGTCCATAAGCTTACAACCACGGTGACCACTGTGGAGGCGATCAAGCTGTCCTTATACCCACGGTTATGAAGGGATAACAGTACTGCGATACCTGCTAACTTTGGTCCAACCCTACGCCCATCCCTTGCGCGAGGCAGGATATCATGGTATTCTTGGCAGCTAGGCCTAATTTGATAAGACCAGGCCTATGGACACTGCTATAGACGTAGTGGTTTCAGTGGTGGACATGAGGCTCGAAGTTCCATCCACGGTGGAAGCACATCCCTACACACTTGGGGAAGTTGACATTCCTCTAGCTATGGTGGTTTGTAGCATTCTATGTAGACGGCTGGCTTCCGCACTAACAATCTAAAACGATTAAAGAAATACTCAAGTGGGATCTTCATTGCCTGGTCTCGTTTGCCCGTTCCAAACCCCCAGAAATCCTTTTCATCGTCTCGAAGAGATCACCATATCATCGTACTACCTTCCGCAGCGAACCCTCCTTTCGGGATCGACTGTCCTCTCGAACTGCACTCTCTCGCCTTCCGCGGCTCTTCTTAGACGAACGAGGAGGCATGGGTCCAAGGAGAACGCTTTTGGCTTTGTTGTACAGACTCTCCAGCGCCACGAAAGGGTAGAGGAACAGATTCCAGGCAAAGCTGATAGGAAATGCAATGATCGAAAAGAGGGCGTCGAGAAACTTTGCGAAAGCACCCCGACTGTGAGATTCCTGTGCAGCCGATGCTGCCAACGTCAAGGCTTCTTGGATGCGTGCTTCAAGGCTCTGAAACTTTGCTTCGCTTACGCGCTCGAGCGCCGCCGACCGCTTCTCGTAACGTCGGACTGCACGCTCTAGACCGTCCAACCGAGGCTCATAGCGCTTCTTCATCTCGGCGGACAGATCGAGCATGTCACTCTTCTGTGCCACGTTCATGGTTGGAGGGCCGTTAGCAGTCTCCGAGACTTTCGCTTCGAGGTCGGTGATCCGTTGATTCAAGTCGTCAACGTCTCTTCTGTCGCCCACAGTCGATTGGAACGGGTCGTCTAGACCGGTGATGGTGCGCTGAAGATGAAGCGTATGAGCAGACATCAGACGCACGACTTGACGTACTGGACGTATCTCTGCAGCCAGAAGGAAGACAGAGATATTAGTGTCAGACACCAGGGCTCCCGAGGCGCCTGAAAGTTGCGCACGAATGACATGCAGCAGATATGCAGCCAGGATTGGAGCCAGGAAGGCGGCTGCGAGTGCGAGCATTTCCTGTCGACGCAGCTCTGCAGCAGCCAGCTCACGTTTGCGGGTGTCCTGAACAGGAGCTTCTGAGGGCACGTCCCCCGCCTTAGAATCAGAACGCTGCTTCGGGGAGCTGCCAGTAGAAGAAGCGGTGTCTACAGCATCTTCATCCTGATCCGCAGCAGTAGTGTAGTCTGGCTCCACGTCGTACTTCAAAGCTTGCGCTGAGTAGTACCAATCCCATGGCAACCTGATGCTCCAATTCATGAAGATGCCAGCCAAGCCCAAGATCAACATGTCCGTGACGAATGCTGAGCCATTTTTGAACAATAGTCCAGCTATGGCAGGTAATATAGCAAAGGCGAGAGGCGACGAATGCCATGTGCTCAGCTCGTTCTCGGGTTTCTGATTCCCATTGTCCGTCCTGAGGTCGAGGAAGTCATCAGTGAATGATCGCGACGCATCTTCTAGACTGGAGAAGGAGAGGATGGAGGTTCGTCGGCGTGGCACTGGCGGTGGTCGTGGAGAGGGCGAGCCTTCACTAGAGCCTCGCTGGAGGAGACGCGATCGCGCAGCAGCAGACGCTGGTAGAGATTGTGCGCCCGTTGCTGTCGCTGAGCGAAGCAGAGGTTTCAGTTCATCGTCGTCGCCTGCGGTGGTCATGGCGCTGTTTCCGCAACTCTGTCGTGTCGCATTAGAGTTTCGTTTCGGCCGCCGTCAGATGCTCATCGTCGTCCTGCCACTGCCTTTCGCACATCGACAGCTTATATGGACGCAAAGGGAACGGACGAGCCATTCGTTCCTGGCGCAGCGGGACGCGAAGACTCTCACAAGCAGGTACGGTAGGAGTGCCTGAAGTGCCTGCCATGCACGAGGAACAGGTGGGCCAAGCAGCGGAAACCTTGAAGTCAAATCGGAACGCGCTCGACCGGCCGAGGCATCATAATGATCACTGCATCTTCCACATCCACCTTTCTCATCACCGCCATCAACGGGGAGACGGTATTGGGTGGCTACCACCAGACAGATAAAGAGGCAGAGAGTAGACAGCAAAAGGTGCATTTACTCAGTGGAGTCACAGCCCTTTCACATGCAACATGCACCAGCACCAACACGTGGAACCAGCCGACCTTGATCGGGTCACCAACCGCGTCCAATGAGCTCGAGGCGCAAAGACTTCCATCGACTCCGATCTGGGAGAGTCTCACAAACCTTCTGAGGACGACTATCTGTGACCATTGAGAAGGAGCTCCCAACGGTCTGACGTTGAGTCTCGCTGGGCATCAGCTCAACCATTCAAGTGCCGATGTGATCCAGGCTTTCATGCTGCCAAAGAAGGGCTTCTCTCTGTCTGGCAGCCTTGTTAGCACTTCACATATCAACATATTCCTCAAGCTAAGGGACTTGTTGAAGCTGCGTGGCAATCGTGAGATATTTGAAGCATTATCACTGACGGATAAGCAGGGAACTCGGACTTGAAACATTCACATTCTTCTATTTCCCACTCAGCACTTCTATAAGCACATGGAAGAGCAACCGCCAAGTTTAGCTTTCCTTCCGACTTCAAGACCGAATTTTGCCCACGTCCAGTCCGAATGCCATTCAAACTTCACACGCCTGACTATCTCCTGTGCAAGAAGCTCACGAAGGCAGATATTGGAGATGCTTAGCATTGTGTACGGTGACCACATTTATGAGCTTACATTCCTTTGTTCATTCCGCCATCTCGCCTACCAAGCGCTTCTCTCCGGCCTTGCCACATTAGGTATCCTACAGACCAGCGATCTGGCTCAGCGTCCGTTCACAAAGAAGAAGACCAAGCAAAGCGGATGCCAAATGCGCGGACTGGCTTATCAGGAAATCATTTGCTCGCTTCTTTGACCCGGCTGAAGATGCTAGCCTGGATGAAGTTTCGAGGGCGCCGTCAACCCAAAGCGGGAAAGTAGCACTCTCAGAGTGTTGTTTAGACCACGCGATCGTCTGGAATTTGGCCATGTGCTCGAAGTCTGAAAGAACATGCTGATTCGACTTTCCTCGATTGTTCGTGGGGAGGGAGATAGCCTACTAACTACAGTCATTCGTTCTGATTCAATCCTTCACTGCTGTCGACGTCTACTGGGAGCGTCGTCGATATGCATTCGCTACGCGGCGCTTACGTGGCCCTTGCGCTCAGTCTGTTGGACAATGTGGAGGCATTTTGGCGTATGAACTGCGCCGTCGTGCAAAGAGGACGTATTGACCCACTTGTAAACTATGGAGACATCGCAGCACACTCCCATACGATTGTTGGAGGATCCAGTAAGCACAGAAGTCTGACCGCGAGACTTCACAAGACTGACTTTTGTCATAGACATTGGCATCAACGCGACTTACCAGTCTCTTCTCAACTCCCAATGCACGAGCTGCGAAATTGGAGCTGACAAGTCGGCTTACTGGTCACCCACATTATACTACTCGTATCCCAATGGCAGTTTCTTAGAAGTGCCCCACGACGGTGCTGTGGCGTACTACCTTGGTCGCGGACCACAAGTCAACTCAACCATACCCTTCCCGAAAGGCCTGAATATCCTGTCTGGAGATAAATCTGCTCGAAGCTATGACAACCAAACATACACATGGGGCAACGCAACTTATCCTGGACGACCGATTGCAGATCGCGTCAGTTTTGCTTGCCTGTCATATCAGCCGCAGCCTGAGACTCCCTACATGTCCGACACAGATTGTCCATATGGCATGCGTGCCCAAATACATTTCCAAAGCTGCTGGAATGGGAAAGACCTATACAAGGTTGACAACTCCCATGTCGCTTACCAGTCTCAAATCGACAACGGCATTTGCCCACCCACCCATCCCATTCAGCTCCCACACGTCTTCCTCGAAACGCTC
>JAASFE010003314.1:160554-189597 GCA_013365205.1 Pseudocercospora cruenta
GTACCGAAAGAGATTGGCGGCTTCTTTGTGTTCTCTCAGGGCGACACAACAGGATATGGATTTCATGGGGATTTCCAGAATGGGTGGGACAGCGCTGTCCTCCGTCAAGCTGTTCAGAGCTGCTTATCGACAGATAATTTCGGCCAGATCAGCGAGTGCCCTGTGCTGCAAGCTTCTCAGTCTGATGGCTACCCTTACAACTGCCCAGAACGACCCCCTCAAATCGGCGAGCCAGTCAAAGGTCTGATTTCTCGGCTGCCGGGCTGCATCACTATCACCAATGGACCAGAAGCGGCGCCCGCAGCTTCAATGAGCTGTCCAGCCAGCTCACCTAAGCCTTCTATTACCAGAACTGTGGACTCCACCCCTCTGGCTACGCTTACGGCAACGCCAGGCGCGTCATTTGGCATCTCGTCCTACCAGAAATACGTGGGGTGCTTCAACGATACCGAACGAGCTGTACGTGCCTTGAACGCCGTCTCCATCTCCAACTACAGTGTAATGTCTGTTGAGTGGTGCCAGACCTGGTGTCAGGGTCAAGGCTATCGATTAGCTGGCGTCGAATATGCTCAAGAATGCCATTGCGACAATGCAATGAACCCATCAGCTATTGCCGACCCATCGAGATGCACCTGGAATTGCGGCTCAACCATGATCAGTGGTGGCGATCAGGAAATCTGCGGTGGTTACTCCTACATCAGCATATACAACAACACAGATCCGGCATTCAATGCAAATGGAAGCATGGAGAATAGTGCTGGTGCCGTGCAGGAAGTCAAGAACCTGACTGCTTTCCCTAGCAATTACCTGGGTTGTGCGACTGACAATCTCAATAACGCTGGGAGAGTGCTGACCGGCGACTCCACGACGTCATTGAGCATGAATACTACTGTTTGTCAGGCCTACTGCGCAGCTGCGAACAAAGGGCAAGGCTACCAGTACTACGGAACGGAGTATGGCAGCCAATGCTACTGCGGCAACTTTATCAGCAATGGCAACTTCATCACAAACTTGACGACAACACCCAGCAACTCGACATGCAGCATGCGCTGTACTGGAGGCGGAGATCAATTGTGTGGAGGACCGAACGCCTTATCTCTCTACAAGCAGATGGACTTCGTCGCTCCCGCTATAGCTCCCAATATTGGAAAGTACGTAACGAAGGGATGTCTGACTGATCCTGGTGGCGCTGGTGGTCGTTCGCTATTGGGCGCCAGTACGACTAGCGACAGCATGACTGTGAATATGTGTGTCAAGTTCTGTCTTGGGAAGTTCTATCGGTATGCTGGAATTGAGTATGGACGGTAAGTCGACCACGTTGCGGACAAGGGACGTCTTTTAGCTGACAGGATTTAGGGAATGCTATTGCGGTAACACGATCAACTACGCCGGTGGTGCTAAGACAGGGACTTGCGATGTTAATACTCTCATGCTTTGCGCTGGTAATTCGAAGCAGTATTGTGGTGCGGGAAGCTTGATGAATTTGTACTACTCAAGTACGGCGACTGTGTTTGGGTAGGAGGGCTGTAGCTCTGTGCATCACGCTTGGACGATTACTTGATGTGAATATGATAGTTCCATTTTGCCAGGCCTCTCCCGGCGTCGCCTCACCGCTTGCATGTGTTGGATCATCAGTGAAGCCAGCCGCCCGACGCTTGTGAGTCAAAGTGAGCGTCACGAGCAAGGTGAGATCTTGCTGACTTCACATGCGCAAGCCGAGCACTTAAGTACCTTCTTCTCGTTGCTTCTCAGCATCCTACTTTCAACAACAATCTCGGCCACAAACTCCTCCTCGCCAATAGGATCCGACCGCCACCAAGCAGCACCACACCATATCATCTACTACCAACGACCAACTACCGACCAGATATCGTCAAGATGGGTAAAGCCGGTACCATGAACTGGGACGCTGAGCGTGAGCGTAAGCTCTTCCTGGCCATCATCCAAGACCTGAAACCGTCTTCGACCGCCATCAATTGGAACAACGTCAGCGATATGCTTGGCTACGAGCACTGCACGGCCACTGCTTGCGCGTATGTTCATCTTCGTTACACTTTATTGCGAATACACTGACTTAACAACGCGACAGTAACAAGCTCAACAAGATCAAAGTCGGCCTCAAGAAGGAGTTTGGAGACAAGGCCGATGGTGGAGACTCAGACAAGAGCCCAGCTCCAGCGAAGGGCAAGAAGGCTGCTGGTGGCAAGAAGAAGCGCAAGGCGGATGCGAGCGACGACGACGTTGAGGAGCCAAAGGCGAAGAAGGTCAACGGAGATATCAAGGCCGAAGCTGAGGATGAGGCCGAGGATGATGATGGACTCGTCTGAACCGGTCTGATGATTCTGGATGCTCTGCGAGTGCTCCGATGGCACGAAATTGCGATGACAGAGCGAAGGGACCTACGAAGCCAAGCGATGGAGCTCTACAGGAAATGCACTGGGTTCATCTGGGAATTGGCGCGAGCAAGTTGAAATGACTCCAGGCACAAGTCAAGGTTAGAATGAGTTTATGTACCTCACCTGCATGTGAGGTGAGATTGTGCATGCATGAAACGGCTTGACTGCTTCACCCTTCCTTTCGCTTTTCTTCTCTCTCTCGCTGCTCTTCTACAATAACAAATCCAAACACTTCCACGCCTCAACCACCACACTTTCACAACAACACCCAAACATCAACAAGAATTCGACACAATGGGTCGACCAAAAGGCGTCATCGGCATGAAATGGGACGACACGCGCGAGCGCGAGTTGCTCCTCAGCATCATCCAGCAACTTCAGCCAACACCAAGTGGTCTCGATTGGACCGCGATCGTCAACATCATGGGAGGTGACGCCAGCGAGGCTGCTTGCAAGTACGATCTACATACCACTCACAACCTCATGGTACCCTTACTGACTTTGTTTCTCAGGCTTAAGTTCAGCAAGCTCAAGAAAGCCGCTGATGAAGTCGGCAAGGCACATACTCCGGATACGCCAAAGTCGTCCAAGGCTAACGGTGGCAAGAAGCGCAAGGCTAAGGATGAGATCGAGGATGATGACGAAGAGGAGACTCCCAAGGCCAAGGCTAAGAAGGCCAACGTGAAGGAGGAGAAGAGTGAGGAAGATGAATTGCTCTAGATGGGACTACTCACATCGAGCTCTTGCCGAAGTGATTCAAAAAATCACAAGCGAATGAGCTCACATGCATGCATGAGCGTTGATACTGAGATTGAACTTCACATGGCCTAAACTTATTCTGAGTCAAACATCAACATCATCTTCCACTTCCACTTCCCCTTTATTTCCTCCAGCATCGTCGACCTTTCAACAGCAAACCCAACACCAGCTTACGTTACCTCAACACCACCAACCTCACTCCACACCCTCAAACAACCGCCATCATGCCCTTCACATGGGACGACACCAACCAAAAACGCCTCCTCCTAACAATCCTCCATCTCACAGCCCCATCCCCACCAAAATGGGAAGAAGTCGCAAAACTTCTCGGAGAGGGATGTAGTGCTGAAGCGGCGCGGTAAGTCCGACTTCTCCTCTTCTTTCTGTCTGCTACTCATCGCTTTCCTGTACTCATCGCTCACTTCGTTCGCTCTAGCCAACAATTCAAAAACCTCAAAAAGAAAGCCAAAGAGGAATTTGGTGAGATGCCTGCTTCGACTCCTGGACGTGGGAAGAAGGCTGGTGAGGGTACGCCGAAGAGTGGTGCTGGTTCGAAGAGAAAGAAGGGTGGTGCTGCTGCAGCAGATTCTGAGAATGGTGGTGGTGAGGACGATGAGGAAGGAAAAGAGATTCCGGTTAAGAAAGCTAAGATTAAGACTAAGTCTGAGATTAAGGCTGAGGAGGATGACGATGGCTTGGTTTGAGAGAGAGAGAGGCCAGATCGGTGATTGAGCCGCGAGTTCTTCTGCTGTAGGACAGACCTGAACACCGGACGATCCGGAGTGGATTGCCGAATGAGAAGCTCTTGCCTCGGGGAGATAGCTGGGTGCTCTGCTTGATGTGAGACCTTGGGCTACCTAGAAGAGCACATCAGTTTCACGCGCGCACATAGCGCGATCCATAGGAGGTGCTGCTAAATTGAACAGGAAAGAGCCATTACCCTCACGACCATCCTTCCACTCTTCTATCAATCAATCTCGGTTCTTGATTGAACGGGGGAAGCAACACACATTCTCTTCTTTTCTTCACGACCAGGCTTAATTTGGCTGCTACTCTTACGCGCACTCGGCGTCTTTCTTTGATATAAAAGCGTTAGTCAATTACTTCGTTGGGGGCCCATATTCCCGAAAATGAACGCCGATCTGGATCCCTCTCTCATCCTACCCACGAGTTCCCAATTTTCAGCCGTAATGGTATCTTGCACTTGTAACAAGCGATCATTCTCTTCTTCATCGTCATCATCGTCCAAATCCTCCTCGGCTCGGACCCGGGCCACTGTGCCAGTAGCCAAATCCAGTCCTGGAATAATGTGGCTCCCACCAGCGAAACGGCTTCGGTTGGTGTAAATTGGCATTGTCATGCTCTCTGAGTCTGTTTTGTGTCATCCCCGAGTCGGCGAGCACGCGCGGTCTGTAGCGCTTTGGCAACCGTGAGGTGTGCGCGGTCAGAGGTTGAGCTGATCGCACACGTTCTTGTGTTGGCGGCGGCTCCTAATGTCCGCCTCCCTTTCGGAATCGCAAGAGCTCGCTCAAGCTGGCGAGAGAGCATCCATGCTGGAGGAACTCATGTCGCCCAAGCTCCTCTGCTGTGGCTCTCGACTTGACGTCTACGCAGAGACAGACACTCAAGAACGCTTTGAGTTCCTTGCTGAGCTTCTCTGGCTTCTTCAGTCTTGGTGTGCCGTTCGTTGCAATCAGGTACAGTGCCTTCAGCGGCTCCTCGTTGAGGTATGGCGGCTCGGATTCGATCATCTCGATGGCCATGATTCCCAACGACCAGATGTCAACCTTAGAGCCATACTCCTTTTGTTTGACGACTTCGGGTGCCATCCAGTAGGGAGTGCCGACCATCGTCGCGCGCTTGGAGCGCTGTTCAGTCAGCTTCGCGCAGAAGCCAAAATCGGTAATCTTGACTGCGCCGCGTGACGAAAGCAGCACATTGTCAGACTTGATGTCTCTGTGGATGATGTTCTGTGCGTGTAGATGGATGAGACCCTTGCATGTCTGGGAGAAGTTAGCATTTGCTGCACGATGACAGCGAAATTGAACATACCTCGTAGCAGATGGTCGCAATCTGCTCTTCCGTAATGGCGGCGTTATTGTCAATGACATCTGTCAAGGCACCACCCTCCATAAACTCCATGACTACCCAAAGCTCAAACGTGTCCTCTTGCAAAAATGCATCCAGGAAGTTGACAATATTGTCGTGCCGGCTCTCCTTCATGACAATGATCTCGTTAACAATCAACTCCTTTCTGGGCTGTGACCGGAGATCCATCTGCTTGATCGCGACCTGTGCTCTTGGACCGTACTGCTTGATAAGGTCCTGCGCAGTCTTACTTGGCGCGTTCTCGCGAATCCGAGCAACATATACTGAGCCTGATGCACCTTGACCGATCTTCTTCTGCTTGTTATAGCTCTCAAGAGGATTACTCAAGGTGACAACAGAACGCAGTCGGTCCATAACCTGGGCATCGGACATGGCGCTCATACGCACTTCCTTCTGCTTCGACTCATTTGGATCCTTCTTCGTCAATGCTGCCTCCGCCGCCTTGACAGCATCAGGCTTGCCAGAGGGCTGCTTCGTTGCGACATTGAGCGGCTTGACTTGCTGCGAGGTCGAGACTTGCTTTTGGTGACTGCTCGAGCCTGATGGTTTTCGTGTCAGAGGTTGGTCGGTTTTCTTTTCCTGACCTGGTGTGGTCGGTTGTTTGACTGCATATGGAGATGAGTCGTTTGCCATAGGTTTCTTAACAGAAGCAGACGAACCATTCTGTGAGCCCGGAGGCGCTGGCGCAGGTCTTTGCGCTTGCAGACCACGCAGCGGTAGCTGGCTCCCAGCTTGTCCATTCTTACTGGCTGATGGAGTCGGAGGAGCAGGTCTGCTCGCATTGTACCGACTTTGCTGTCCAGCTGGACTTGCATCTCGCGAAGCAGAATCGGCCGAGTACCCTCCGCCAATCTCTTGTTTAGCAAGCGGGATCTTATTCTTGGGCAATGAATCGTTGTACTCGCGATCTTCTTGTTCTTGTCTCCTTTTACGTTCTTGCTCTTCCTCGTTCCTTCGTTGTGACTCAGCACGCTTTCTTTCAGCTTCTTGCCTCTTGCGACGCTCTTCTTCTTGAGACGATTTTGGCGCGCCGTAGCGGTCGGCGGACTGATCGCGCGAAGAACCAGAGTCGTATCCACTTCCTGGAGCTCTCGACTGGCTGTTGCCACTTTGATAGCTTTCTTGCCGATTCAGCCCTGGTGGCTGCGGTCTTGGCGGTGCGACGCTGTTTCCGGCAGAATAGCCAAGTTGCTTTTCGCGACCGCTTTCGGCACCAGGAGTTGGCGTGAGCGAAGGATACGTCTTAGTATCGTCCGATCGCACAGCAAGCTTGTCGGTGTAGAATTGGAGCACTTCCATGACTGCCTGAGGATTTTTCGCCATATCGTCTTTGGTCAGGGCTGACCCCTTAAGCAAGCGCTCCCATTCTACAGGCAGACCAACGAAACCTCCTGTAACGGGATCGAAGCCAACATGCACTCTGTGTGAGAAGCCTGTTGGATGCGAAACGCCGCCCATCTGCGGACATCGATCGTAGATGCTGTCCATCCAGTTGTAGACGTCTGTATCGGTATCGAACTTGAGGATCCATATCTTGTTGCCTTCCCGGGTCATCTCCAAGGAGTAGGGGTAGTTATCGGATCGTGTAATATGAGAGACATCTTTGAGATAGATGGTGCTGGTGGTCTTGTTGCTGGTGCTGGATTTCAAAAAGTCGAGCTGCTTCTCCCTGAGGACTAAGAATCGTTCTTGCCAAAACGCCTTCATGAAGCCGCCGCCTTCCTCCTTGACCTTTGCCCAGCCGTCTTTGACCACTGTAAGATCGCCATTGCTAGTTTCGGAACGTCCCAAAGAAGTACTAGATGAGTTCAGAGAGTTGACCGAGGTATTGAGGTGGGTGAGATTGGGACTCCCTGGCGTGTTGTAGACATTGGGTGTGAGTGTGACCTTTGGACGGTCGGTCGGCGGTCGTGGTGCTGGTCCTGGGTTGAGAAACTGGTCGGGCCTGTACAGTCTGGGAGATGTTAGCATTCAGCACTCCTTTACACGCCCATGTTTCACAAGCTCCTGGCTGTGTGCGACACGGCCACGATGTAGCATGCCATGCGCACGACAAGCTCATTGCTCTTCTCAACACGCGTGGGTCGCACGATCAGGACAAGAGATGGAGGTGATATACTCACGTTCCCTGGTCGCCCGCCATAGCAGCGACAGCCTCGCGCAGGAGCTGCCCGCAATGCGCCGGGCGGTGAGTAGTGGGATATGGCGGCTCTGCGTGGTTTGCTGGGCGCTGGGTGGCAGCGCGTGATGCTGTTCTGTATAGATGCGGTAGGTGACTGAGTGAGTGTCGTTCGTGCGGTGCGCCAGCAAGCAAGACCAAGTCTCCTGGGCGTGTGAGGTCAAGTTCTGGTGCTGTGCAGTGCAGTGCAGTGCAGTGCAGTGCAGCGCAGGCGGCGTTTCTTGGTGAGCAAGGATGCTTCGGCGGGAGCCCTGAACTCAAATCTGTCGTCGGCGGCGGCGGCTGTTGGTAGCGATCACCACTTTTGGTGGATTGCCTTTGCCTGTGCACTGACAATGAATGTCGTCAGCAACTCAAGTTCACTATGTCAATTATTGTGGGTGACAATGGGCGTGAACGTGGGCGGTAACAATAGCAGAAGGCCGCACGGCGCGGAGTTGTCGACAAGTCTCGTGTGCAGCAGCAGCTTCAAGGAGAAGGGAGGACAGGAGTGCTTGGAGCGTGCAGTGCTGGTGCAACACTTTCAAAGACACTCGGACGGAAAGTGTCACACATTTAACCTTGCATGGATATCGTTATTTCGTTCTTTGGGAACATCTGGTCTTTTCTTGTTTCTATCAACGACCTTGACCCTTTTCTCTCCTATCTTGATGTGACCAGACCCGGCTGCACGCAGACATCACTCGCGCTCGGCTGTGTTCTGGCAGTGGGTCGCCACTAGGACAAAGCAAAACAGCTATGCGAGTCAGAAGCATTTTCTTGCTGCAGACAAGCTGCCAGAAGTGAGCTCATCATCAAGCGACGTTCTCACGGCGGGAAACGGCGCAGAACTCTCTGCCAACAAGCTTTGCGACCCACGGACGAATGGCAATCGAGATACCATGGGCGTTGCAGAGCGAGGGTCAGTGTGTTTCAGATTCTGCTATTTCTGCCACCCTATACAAAAGTTTCCGCACACTTATTGTTTCACCATGCTAAGGCTGTGGCGTTCGCGGGAACGGACAGACGTGATGTCGTGGAGCTGAAGTCGTGATGTGCGAAGAGAGCTGTGATATTCAATATCACTACTGTGATTGCTGCTCGGCCTTGGCTCCGCGCTGCAACTTGAATGTTGCGGGTAGGGCAGAGAAACCAGGTCGCCACGCTCTGCCATGCACTTGCTGCCTCGAGGCTTTGGAAAACAACCACAATCTTGCAACACCAACAAATTTCAGGCCCGCGGCTAATCGTAGACACTCTTCCTAGGCCGTGTGCCGGGTTGATGGGAGTAAAATATCTCCGATCAGCAGGGAAACAAGCTCTGGGACCCTGGACGACTTCGCGAACAGGAATCAACGACATCCGATGAGAAGAGATGGAGACAGAAAACGCGATCATTACACAACATCACCGGCATTGAATCGCATTGCGAATCTCGTTGGTGTCGGTGCAGTGCAAGCCGTAGTACCCCCCCTCATCGACGCACTTTCCGCGAGGTAGTGCATAATGATGAGCATTGCTCACAAAGCAACAGAATTGCCACAATGCTCAGAGCACGCTGACCGGCTTTGACCTGACAAAGTCCCTCCTGTTCCAAGCATTTGGCATCGTAGCCCTTCTCGGGCTAGATCGCGCGGAAACTGAATAACACACAGAGGAGGAAGAAGCACAAGTTTGGAGCCAAATGGTTCCATTTCAGCTACTCTGGCCAGTAGCTCCTGTTCTCTAGCAGACGAGAAACAGTGTTCCAGCTACATCTCATGCTCAACTCAATGCTAATTCAGTCCCAGATCGACCTCGCGTCTCAGGACCGAAGTACTTCAAAGCCGTCCGGGAACGGTCCCAATGCAAAGAGATCTAGTCAGGTCAAAAGGCCATCCTCGTCTCCCTCGCCCTCGCCCTCACCCTCGGCGACCTCAGTCTTAACCTTCTTGGTTGGAGTCTCCATACCCTCATCCTCACCATCCTCTTCTTCCTCCTTAACCACATCCTCAGAAACAGCAGCACCGCTCTTCTTGCTCGGAGTCTTACGCTTAGCAGGCGTACTCTTCTTCGCAGAACCCTCCTTCTTTCCACCAGCAGACTGCTTCTTCGGAGTCTCGCCTTCAGCAGTTGGAAGTTCACCGAACTCCTCCTTGGCGATTTTCTTCATCTTATCGAACTTTTGGCTACCGAGCATTAGCGAGAGGCGACAGCGAGCATGAATTTGTGGAGGAGATGACATCTTACCGCAAAGCATTCCCACTAAACTTCTCTCCCGTAGCACCATTGAGCATCTCAGCGACTGCATTCCAATCCGGTGCGCTGACGGATTGCACGTGGATGATACACATGAGGAATTGACGTTCCTTGGCTTCATCCCAGTTTCCCATTTTTGCGGTTGCGGCTTGGCTTGGTTGGTTGCGAGTGGACGATGTTTGTGTTGAAAGCTGAAGGTCAGTGCAAATGGAGCTTTTATAAAACTAACGACAATAGATCAGGCAACCAAGTGAGCTTTCTTGATTCATTCATGTGGCAATAGAAGCTTTCTAGGCTGCTGCTTCACTTCGAATGCATTGCCAACTTGATTCAGACTAGTCCGTCATCGTCCTCGTCTTCCTCAATGCTCTCCTTCTTAACGACTTCCTTCTTAGCCTTCTTTGTGGTTGGCGTCTTCTCCTCATCGTCATCATCACCATCCTCTTCGTCCTTAGCGGTCTTACGCTTCCCAGTCGAACCAGTCTTCTTGGCTCCGCCTTTGCCTGGGGTCTTTGGACCAGGACTACCGCCATCGGCAGCTTTGACTTGGGTGCGGATACGACTGAAGCGTTGGCTGTCATGTGATCAGTATGCTGCTTTGTACGGAAGTATGGTGTTGACCTACGCGACGGCTGAAGCTGGGACGTTGTCACCGAGAAGAGCTGCGATCTGGTCCCATTTCATTTTGCCAACGCCGACTTGGGCTACGATACCGAGAAGAAGTTTCTTGTCGAGGGTGTCGTTCCAGCCGCCTGGGATGGATGCTGGTGGCATGATTGGTGTTCTGAATGTGGATCTCGGTTGTGATTGTTTCGTGTCCTGAGCAGGCTTGGTTGATCTGTAGTCCTGCGCGTTGACGCCGTTGAAGTTGTCGCAAGAAGGTATACGACAGCGAAAGTATTCAGTTCAATCTCACAGGTGCGAGCTTTGCAACACCGACTTCAAGATCACTTGTGAACCTAACGGCGCTGCATGTGAAGTGCCAAGACCAATTGTTTCGGGAAGTCACGTTTTACTGTGAGACTTGCAGCTGCATTCGCTGCACGGGCGTTTGCTCTTCCTTTTGTTTACGCGCAACTCCAACTTCCATCAACAAAAGTTTTGTTGATGATCTCGGATCCTCTCAAGCCATCTCGCAGCATAATACTTTCGCAACACCACGACTGCACGATGTCTAACAATACCGTCCACTACTATTATGCTAGCGTCATTGAATACAAAATACCACATGGCGATGACTGGACTTCTCAACTTCTCAGCAATGCCGTCGCGCTCGCCATGGGCTGGGTCATCGTCGCCTTTGTCATCAAGATGGCGAACTCGAGCATCGACTACATTCTCTTGAACAACTTTCCTGCCGCAGCACGGGACTGGTGTCAAGCCGAAAATGGGCTCAAGAAGTCGCGTCTAGAGCGCGTGCAAGACATTTTACGACGAGGTCTTTGTGCTGTTGTTCTGACTATGCGATGGCCAGGTCGGCAATGGTACAATCTCCATCTCGGACAATGTGTTCTCTATGCGGTGATTGGCTTTGTGGCATTCGAAGTCGCTATGGTGGCATGTCTTGCGGCACTTCAGGTCTTTCTCTGGACTGGCAGTACTGTAGCGTACATGACAGGCTGGGATCCATTGGAAGCTCAGCGTGAAGAGAGGCGCTGGTGGACGAAAACGAGAGTTCTTCACGAGCCAATTGGACGCAAGCCGCTTTGGTTGGTCAATTCGAAAGCTTTTCTGGTCGAGAGAGACGATCCAACCGGCAAGTCTAACGCAGTCACGGCGTATCATACCATTACTGCCCAGCCGGGAGTCGAAAATGTCAGCCTGGAAGAGCTGCGCCTGCAGCACTACAAGGAGACTGGTCTGGTACCAGCAACACCACCTCCAATGCCCTCGACGTCACAGACACCGCAGAGTCACTCGACAGTGATATATGGGCACCAGGAAGATAGCGTCACGAAGAGCATCGAGTCCGATAGCAGCATCTTTCCAAAGTGGATGTCTGGACGCTTCAACGACTCATTCTTCGACAACCCCTTCGCCGGCAGCTCCAGACGCGACTCCTTCGGCTATTCTCACTCTCTCGACCAGTCTTTAGTGATTGACGGCGACACCGATGATTCCGGCCAAAACACCTATTCACCGATCCCAGACCTGCTAACAGGTAGTCCAGTGGTGGGTAGAAAGTTCATTTGAGTTTGGAAATGTTAAGAGGAGGCCCCGAACACCAGGCTGATGACAAATGGCTTGAACCGATATTGCCGTTCTGTTGTCAAATTCCGTGCCCTTACAGGATACGAGCTCGACGCTCCAGGATCTTTTCATCGGATGCTTAGGATGATCGGATGCCGCGTACGACTTGGATGGAAAATGGGATATTGGCGCTGCTAGTAATTACTGTACTGTGGTAGCTGCAGAATATTACAGATTTGGTATCAAACTGCGATTTTATGGTCGCATTCGTCTTCAAGTCTGAGTGGCTTTGTTATTGGGTTGCTCCCGGCCAAGGGTCATGTAAGCGGACCTTCGCAACTTGGGCTATCCGGTTTCCGTTAGATCAAGGTCGAATAACACTGCAAGCTGATGATGATGTCCTGCTGTCGAAGAATGGAACATAAGGAGCGAGAGCCCATCCATCTCTTCAGCCCAGACAGACAACCAGTCTCAACTCCATCATGTCATCTATTCAAGAACTCGTAGATCGAATCTCAGCCGCCGCCAATGCCTTATCAGAGGAAGGTACACAAGATCAGACAGCAAGCGAAGCGAGGATCGCTCTCCGAGTTGCATCTTGGGAGCTCCACAAGGCTACTACATTCTTGTCACCGGAGCCGATCCGAGATGGAAGTTCGTGAGGGTCGCAATGCTAGAGGAGTACTTGCGAGGTGTAGTCGTCTTTGAATATGTCTAGCCATAGTGGTCGAAGAAATGGGAGTAGCGTTTGCTCAGTGCTGTGCACTTTCACCTACCCCTGGACTTGTCGTTGCTCGGTCAACTGTGGATCGAAAGCTCGCAGAGCTGAGCAGAGCTGAGCTGAGCTGAGCTTCGGAACGACTCTGTCAATTATCTCTGCATCGCTTTAGCCTGGCTTGAGGGTCCAGCAGTCTCGTTTATGTGAGTCCTTTGCGATGGTGAAAGTTGTCGCATCGCATGAGATCCAACATATTTCTTGGTCTAACTGGATTCGTGAAATGTCGTGATGTCATCAGAGGTCAAAGCGCTGGCAGGAGCATCTCGTTGAGCAGGCATCGTGAACTCTCGTGAAAAGATCATGAGCTGGAATAAGTTTGCAAACGATCTGAAAATGAGCTACTACGGTGAGTCGTGCTGAGATATTATGATGCGGCAGATCACTGATGTTGCACAGATGCCTTCGTTGAGAAGGTCGTGGACAGCGGCTATCTGCCAGAGTTCGTGCTGCGGCGTGGTATCCGGCAACAGCTGCAAACACGAATCAATATGATCAGCTCGACAAGTCTGGCCGATAGCTACGAGACCAAAATGAAATATGTAGATCTACTCCGAACTCGACCGATCGCCATCGAGACTGCATCTGCAAATGAACAGCATTATGAAGTCGGTACTGGAGTGCTCACCACTATGCTCGGTCCACGGATGAAGTACAGCAGTTGTCTTTATCCCAAAGGCACTGAGACTCTCGCTCAAGCCGAGATTGCTATGCTTGAGAGCTACGTAGAGAAGGCTCAATTGAAAGATGGCATGCGGATCTTCGACCTTGGGTAGGCGCGCTCTCTTTGCATCATTCGTCTAAGGAGCTTTTCTGATTTGTGCTTTTCCAGCTGCGGCTGGGGGTCTTTGTCACTATACCTTGCTGAAGTGCTTCCCAACTCCAACATCACAGCATTCTCCAACTCGAAGACGCAGAAGCAGCACATCGATTCAGAAGCCAGACGAAAAGGACTACGGAACCTGGAAGTTGTGACCGGCGACATCGCGACATACTCCTTTGCGGATACGCGACTGGCAGGCGAATTTGATCGCGTGCTCTCGATCGAGCTCTTTGAACACATGAAGAACTACGAGCTACTCCTTGCCAAGATCTCAACTCTGCTCAAGCCAAAAGGCAAGCTGTTCGTGCATTACTTCTGTCACAAGAATTCGCCCTACGACTTTGAGTCCGGCTGGATGACCACTTACTTCTTCACGGGTGGTACCATGCCATCGGCGGATCTGCTTCACTACTTCCAGCGAGATCTTAAGCTAGAGAGGCAATGGTGGGTCAGTGGGAAGCATTATGCGAAGACCTGCGAGGATTGGCTGAGCAAGATGAACGCGAACAAGAAGCAACTCTGGCCGCATCTGGAGGAGACTTACGGCAAGGAGAGTACTGCGACCTGGTTCTACCGATGGCAGGTGTTTTACCTTGCTTGCGCAGAGTTATTCGCATGGAATGGCGGCGAGGAGTGGGGAGTCTGCCACTACCTGTTTGAGAAGCCAGCCTAATCGAGTGCAATACGGCAAGCGTAATGCAGCAGCGGCGATGATCTTCGCAGATTTCACTCCGATGGCGACGTACTTCAAACTTCAGCCTTGCACCAATGGAATTTGTATTGGCCGCTACAGCCTGCAGGGCCACGAGGCACATGCACCGCAAATCGCGCTGCGCTCGCGAGATCAGGCCAAATGCCGTGTCATCATTGAGTGAAGCGAGGATGTCGCGTGGAAATTGATGACGGATTCTGCAGGCGGCCAGCAGCAGAACAATAGCGAACAACGGAATCTGAAACAATCAGTTGCAAGCTGCAGAATTTCACTTCGCAAACCTCACTTCTGTCGAAGTACAAAAGTCTCCGTTCAACTCTTGATCCTTCTATTCTTTTTCTTCCACAAACATCGCATCGATCAGCCTATCGGCCGCCGCCTACCACTGTCTCCAACTTCGAACATCAACCACAAGCACTTAAGACTAACCACACCACAAGAGATCGCATCAACCATGTCCGACGACGCTCAAACTCCAACCGGCGACGCCACCTTTACTCCAGCTGAGGTCAAATTCATCCTCGCCGCGATCAAGAATGCCGAGGGTGGCACTTTCAAAGTACGCACCGATCACGACCAAACATGCTCATCTGCTGACCGCTTTCCAGTTCGATGCCGAAGCCGTCGCTCAAGAGCTTGGCATGAAGGACGCCGGCTCAGTGAAGGCTCGCTGGAACACCATTAATCGCAAGAAGATTCAAGGCGCCGCTTCGCCTGCTGGCGGTGTCGATAAGACGACACCTACCAAGAAGGTCAGTCATATTCCAGTTGTGTTGTTTTTCGAGTTGCTAATCGACTTTGCAGAACACCACGCCAAAGAAGGCTGATGGTGACAAGACTCCAAAGAAGCGTGGTCGTCCAAAGAAGGCTACTGCTGCCGCTGACACCGAGGCTGAGACAGAGGTGAAGCCAGAGAAGGGGCCCACGCCAGAGAAGGGGAAGGATGACGAGGATAAGAAGACTGACGGTGGTGCTGAGGAGCAGAAGGAGGAAGCTGTCAAGGAGGAGGCTGAGGATTAAGTCAGCCGTGGAGAAGTTGAGGCGCATACATGCATACATACCATACGACAGCTCTCCAGGTGAGGGCATCTAGCGAGCTCTGAATGAGCATTTCGGGTTAGATAAGAGCGTCACCAAGAATTAAGGAAGTCGAGATTTCAGGTTCTCTGTTCTGTGCTTCTGCTCTGTCTTGACCCACATTTTGAAAACCATCTTTCCAGATGGGTCAAGTATATTCTGCCTTCTCGATCCAACGTTTCTCACTTCGAAACGCAAGTGAGCTTTGGCCGAATATGTTCAGAGCGTGCCGGTAGAATGTACATTGGGTGGCAGTTCAAGTAACTTCACATGTGTCGAGGCTAATGAAACTCTCGGACATGCAATATAGACCAGAAAGCGAGGAAGAATGAGAAGTTGTTAGATGAGCAGGGCAGGCGAGATGCTCGCGAAGTTGTCTTGCGTGCAACCAAACTCGGGCCGTGTCACATTAATGCAATCCCTTCAATATCTTGACGGCAACTTTGAATAACCACTTCTACCTCGGTCGATACCACAGCTTCCTTTGCTCTCCCAGAGGACAACATCCATACTCTGACATTCAACACGATCTCACCCTTTCGACTTCACTATGCTCCTTCTCGGACTGACCGGAAGCATAGCAACTGGCAAATCAACAGTCTCGGAAATCCTCTCCTCCCCGCCATACAACCTCCCAATCGTAGACGCCGACAAGGTAGCTCGTCAAGTAGTCGAGCCTGGCACACATGGCTACCAGCAGATTGTAAAGACATTCGGCCCAACATGTCCGGATTTGCTCGTTGAGCCAACACCAGAAAACGGTGGTGAAAATGGTCACAATGGGAAGGGAAGACCCCTCAATCGACCCGCACTGGGAAGGAGAGTGTTTGGCGAGGGAAAGGACGAGGATAGGAAGGCATTAAACAAGATCGTGCATCCTGCCATAAGGAGAGAAATGTATAAACAGATGCTGTTCGCGTATCTACGTGGAAACTGGGCTGTGATACTAGATGTGCCTTTACTCTTTGAGAGCGGCTGGGAACCACTCTGCGGCACGATCATGGTTGTTGCTGTATCTGATCCGAAGATTCAGATGTCACGACTAAGAGCACGAGATGCGCATTTGACAGAAGAGGATGCGAAGAATCGTGTGGCTGCGCAATGGGATGTCAGAGATAAGGCCGAAAGGTGCTTGAGAAGAGGGGAGAAAGCTGGAGTGGTGGTGTGGAATGATGGAGATAAAGCAGATCTCAAGAGACAGATTGATGTGGCTATGGCTAAGGTCAAGCAAGGCAGTCCGCAGTGGTGGGCTTGGCTTCTGCTTCTATGTCCTCCTGTCGCAGTGTTGAGTGGAGGCTGGAGTTATGTCAGGAGTTGGTGGATTAAGAAGCAGTGGGAGAAGGAGAAGCTGAGGGAAAAGGCCAAGCTATGAATGGCGGAATGGAAAAGAGAACTCTCGGCTCGAGGCGATTAGCTTGTCGAAAGTAGTAACGAGACATGTAAGTACAGGCATGAATGATACCCACGACTGATGTTCCGCTTCACTTTTAGCACCATCATCCCGCGTGCTTGGTCGTCACTGGCAGTGTGCTCCTCACGGCACGCCACATCTTTACGAGATACTCTTGATTCTTTCTTCGCAACCTGTGGAGGACATTCCACGACCATCGTGAGACCTCTCGAGAGCTCTTCCGAGAGTGAAGGAGATGTCCTGCAAACGGCTCGCTTCCGTCCAATCAACGACGTCACGCGATAAACAAACATCAGAATGCTCCCAACCGATACAGCTTCCAGCGGGCATCTACTCCATAGACATGGCTTCGACAAGATTTCAAAGCGGTATTGACGATGCGTCCAAGCCGCCAGGTTTCAGATCAGTGCAGCAGGTGCCACCAGGAAACGGCAGATTCGACTTCCAGCGCCACATCGATAATGGAGCTGCCGGCGCATCGCGCGCCTGGGAGGTCGGCAGCGCTTTAGACTCCTTTGTAGACGATAGATGTCCTACAATATGGGGTGAAACGGGGGAAAATGCTTTCATGCCAAAAGTGAGGGTGGGCAGGCCTCTAGACGCACCCATTTCGGCGGAAGCAACCAAGCCCATCGGCGACCTGCGAGAACGAGCACACGATGGAGCGACCTTTTTTGCCTCTGCGATCGATCCTGGTCTGGCCAATAATCCTCGACCTGCTGAAGTTGCAAGGCCTGCGGTCATTTCCTCGCCTCAGATCAATGCCGCAGAAGGCGCGACATACTTTGCCTCCGCTATTGATCCAGGTTTGAGTAGCGGACCCGCACGCGCTCAGGAAGATCGAACACGTCTCCTTGTACCGCAGGAGCTGAAACTACTCGCCAAGCACAAGACGGCGGACGACAGTGCTGGAAAGCCTGCGAAGACCACTTCTGCTATCGATGCCGGCACACGCGTCCCGGCTTCGGCCCCAGCTCAAGGGGCAAACGCGCCTCGTCGAGACGTCTCCGCCATCGATGCTGGTACTTTGGCACCGCCTGACGAATCGTTGTTCGATGTTCCACGAGCGACTGGAATTAAACCTCTCGATGGCGACCTGCTACGAAAGCTCTTCAAACATACTATGAACGAGAAGCATCGCGCCGAAGAGTCGTTCCGCCCGCAGTCAGCAGATCGTGTTGAGGTAGATTTCTCTTCACCGACAGGCAAGGTCTACAGACCGCCAAACGGCTTCCACATTCCTGACCGCCAAGACTTGCGTAACGCTAGAGATGCCGCAAAATCGAGAGAAGAGGAAGCGATAAGGCAGGCCGAACAAGCCAAAGAAGCTGCCAAATGGCACGCAGCAGAAATTACGACCAAAGCGCCCTCGAAGTCTGGCAGCGCTGTGTCAGCGGGCAGAAATGAAGCTTCCGCTCCAAAGGACCCTACTCGTATGATTCGGATATTGGCAAAGAGCGGCGAAGAAGCATTTGTCCCAATGCCGCATCTTGCGCCGAGTAGACCACTATCTACGAAGACGGAGCCTGCACGAGCGCAAAAAGCAGCAGGAACGACGAAGCCACCGGCTCAACACCCGCAGCCCAGGAAGCCGGATCAACCTAAGAAGTCGAATAAAGTACAACAGCAGGTCCAGAACAATACGCAGAAGGAGAAATCAAAACAGCGAGCTGAAGCTGCAAAGGTCGCTGCTCAAGCCCTCATGTCTGGAGCACTCCCTTCAAAAGAGCGGGCAAAATCAGAGTCCGGCTCGGGACATGAGTCAGCGCAAGATTCTGGCATTGGCTTCGGCGACATGTTTGGAGAGGTGGCGTCAGTTCACTCGAGACCTAGAAGTCTTGCTGCCATGCAGCCTACAGCAGAGTCGAGGACATCTTCTGTCAAGCGTGGATCTGCGACCAGAGCCAGTTCTGGTAAATCAGCTCCAACGAAAGCACCATCAGCGTCTGGGTGGCAGGAGTTAGGAGAGACCACTTATAAAGCAGCGACATCGAAGTCGCCATCTCAAGCATCACGTGCAAGGTCTGCTGCGAAATCTGCGTCCGTCGCTGAATGGCTGGAGATTAACGCACCACCCGTACTGTCGCCCACGGCCGGGAGTGTCAAAGAGAGGTCTCAGACAGGATGGGAAGAGCTTGGTGACGGCGTGAGACGAGCTGACTCCGCGAAACATTCGAACCGAGAGTCCGACCACAGCGCAGGTTTCCGAGCGGCATCGGTACACAGCTTTCAGTCGATTGGCGAAGGCTGGGCTAATGAGCAGAATGTCGACAAAGCCTCGCTTGCGCCCTTGATGCACAGCGTTCAGCAGAATAATGCTGCTTGGCCGACGGTGGTTTCGGAAAGAAAGGCCTCGAAGCATTCTTCATTCGCAGCACACTCACGTGTTGCATCTGCGACCAAAAGTCAAGCGGTTCTTCAACAAGGATGGCAGGAGATACCTCCGGATCGCGCTTCAGTCGCATCAGCAGCGATACGCTCGCAGGCGCTGAGTTTTCAACCCCGACAGCTCTCGAATGGCACGAGATCGATTGATGAGAATGTTGCGCCTCTCGCTGGTCTCAATCCTTCTCCTGTGCAATTCGATGAAGCGTCTCCGCAGATATCTCACGCGTGGACACAGCGTAATGCGCAGCACATAGAGCCTTGGCCACAGTACGAAGAACAGCAACAAGCCTCGCCGACTCCAAGCCAGATCCAGCTTCCACGCTCGACATCTGCATCGCAATACAGTCATCACACAGAAGCTATACCAGAGTTTCAGCTTCCGTCAAGG
The DNA here is from genome assembly GCA_013365205.1 of Pseudocercospora cruenta. NCBI lineage: Eukaryota > Fungi > Ascomycota > Dothideomycetes > Mycosphaerellales > Mycosphaerellaceae > Pseudocercospora > Pseudocercospora cruenta. Next base: position 179,979 of record JAASFE010003314.1, read on the forward strand.
CGCACCAGTGTTGTCTCGCACCGCTTCGAACAATCCATGCATGGATCGTCAGTGCGTAGTCAGTCGCGCAGAGGACGAAGCCAGGATCAGATCTCGATGCACTCACTTGCTGGCGTCGACGAGGAGGATCTCGCCCAGCGAGGTGCTGCAGAGCCCGGTCCGCCCCCCATGACCCGCAATACAGCACACGCCGGCAGAGGATGGATCACGCCTCACCCGCTGAGTCCTACCTCGTCAGTCGCTGGACCTCAATCAAAGGTGGTCTTACCGAGCGAGGCGCACCCGAATGGCCGCACTTTGACTTACGATGAGTGGAAAGAGATGCAAGAGCGAGGAATGCGACTTCACCGCAACATCTCCATCACGGAGAGCAGCAAGACCCGGAATGGTATATTTCAAGATGAACGCTACCAGCATCCTGGTTGGGAAGGCGGTGGCTGGCAAGCAGCCGAGCCTGATGAAGCTGCCTCTCAAGCCTCGAGGCATACCGGAAGACCGAGCAACTATCATTCTCCAACTGTGCGAAGTGAGGCTAGCGAGAGAAGTGTTGTGCATTCTGGCTCGGGCTGGTCATCTGGTAGACGATCGGGCTATGCTCAGACCATCCATGAGAGTTGGGAGCCTTCCGTACATCCAAGCGAGAGACAGTGGGAGGAGATGGAAGAAGGTGTGGCTGGTTGGGCGATTCCTCGGTCCCATGCATCTGGATCAGCGCGAGAAGAATTGCAAGAGTACATCAACAGCAGACCGGCGTCCACGCTTGGATCTTTCAGAAGTGGTCGCTGGTAGGCACATACATCATGCGTCAAAAATGCTGCAATCCAGACAGCTGTTGCCCCTAAGACCTTCAATGACGAACATGTGTCTCGCGTTTCAGCCAGCTGCCCAGGGCTCACGCGCGAGCAGGCGCATCCTCCTTCTGTAATTTGACCTTCCGAAACCCAACGCAAGAGCCCTTGGCTCTACAGCCTCCCACAGCCAACTTCATTGCCTGATCCACATTTCACCAAGGTTTGGCGTCCAAGCGCGCTGTCACCGCAACCAGCTCCCCCTCTTCAATCGACCACTCTCAATCTCGTGCCGGCGCTCATTTTCCATGAGCTTCTGCTCCATTTTTGCCTCGCAATGACATGAAGCACTCAGACTGTTGTTTACTGATCTCCTAGACAGGAAATCTAGCCCAGCGTCCATGGTGAAGGTGAAGAAGAGCGCATAGATGAGGAGTCGAAGAAGGCTTAACTCGTCTGCTGTCGACATCGCCATGATTGTTGATATTGTGCGAGGGTCAAGGTGCATGTCTGGCGACGATTACACACCTTCGTGGTGACAAGTAACACGTTGCTGTTCCAGCTACAGGATCTGGATGGTCAGCACTATTCTACAGGACGAACTCCGAAATTTTTAACTTTCGACCGTGACCCTGTCCTCAGGCTGCAAAGAAATATCTGAAGACCAAAAATTTATACCACTTTTTCCAACCTGCTCTCATGGTCTTGGGATAACACACATCGGTAACATGGATTTCCAGACGACGTTCATGCCAAACCTCAGCCTCGCTGCCACTCACTTCTTCACGGCGCCTTGGGCTGTCAAATTCCTCCAACTCCTCATAATCCTCCTCATCGGCCCAACAGTTCAACTCCTCGTCGATCGAATTCTACACTATCTCCTCTGTCGCCTAAATCAACCATCCCGAAGTATGAATTACAGACCAGCGATATGTGCAGTTTGGGAGTTCGTATGCGCATTTTGGGTAACGGCAGTGTGGTCGAGAGATTTCGTTATGGCTGATCCAGTGAGAATTGGAGTTGTGGCTACAGTGGGAGGTATAACGGTTAAAGTTGGGCTTGTGGTGGGCATACTTTTGATGAGATTGCTTTGTCTTATGGGAGTCTGGGTGCTGAGGAGGTTGGGCTTGGTTGACAAGGTCGAGGTCCTGGATAAGGATGTTGAGAAAGGGTTGGTTGAGCATTTTGAGGGAAGATTTGCTAGTCAAGAATGAGGGTTATGCCCGTATGATAAAACACGTATGTAGTCATTCTTCAATCCGCCTCTCCTCAGCGAATGTGATAGTACTGAACTGTCCCAGCCGTACGTCCATTGACTTCTTAGCGTCCAGGGCATCTAATGAACCCGTTGTTATTCTTGTCACAGGGGGATCCATCAGGTCTACACAAGGTCGTCAGCATTGCAGTGTGGATGGTCGTGATGGGCAACAAAATCTTACGCGCCAAACTCAGCACCACACTTGCCTGAGCTACAGTCTTGTGTGATACCGAAGATTACGACTGAGCAGCCGTGGCCGTTACACACCTGTATAGATGCCGCTCAGTCAGTGCGAAGGAAGACAGAACTTTCGGGAGGTATGTCGGGACTTACACCGCATTCGGCATTGGTAGAGTCGCATTGGGCAAGGCCAAATCCGGCGCCGATGGCCAAGAGGCAGACTGTGAAGAGGACCTTCATGTTGGAATCGGACTTTCGTGGAGAGTTCTGTGGAGTTGTTTTGTCGACGGGAGGAAAGTGTTGAATGGTGAATTAAGATACAGCTCCAGACACCTGCCTTTCTACCATTGTAGAATGGTGAACCCTCTGTCACGGGAAAAGCTCAAGGCCTCGATGACGATGAGCTTTTTCATGGTAGTCAGGGCGCATGAAGCCATGGATGATTCGGGTTTACTGGAAAGGCAACATCTAGCTCCTAGTCTCGAGATCGCTTCCTGCTATGATGATCAAGATCTAGGGTCTGTGAGGCGGAACTTGGATCGCTCTAGAAATGCTCTTCGGGAGCACCGTAGTCCATTCGGAGACTGTCTTGTGTCGACATGATGCTGTCACACCAGCTCGTGTTGCAAGGTAGTCTCGTTCCTTTCGTGCGATAGAAGCATAGGGTCTGTGCAAACGGGAAATGATTCGCAACAACGCTGCATTGACTGATGCACGAATGGGGCAAAAGATGGAAAGTCAAGTCAGGCTGTGTCCTCTCAGATGTTCACGTGCTGATAGCTCAGGTTTCTTGGCTTGTGTATGGGTCCACTTCGCGAGGCTCGGCGGGCTGCTAATAGAGGCGTGGGTAATGTTGGATGGAGGCTTGACGTTCACTTGCATAGTGACTGGATCCGTCGATGATTGTTGGTTGCCAGGTCCCAAAGTAGATTTGGGTCACTCGTAGAGCTGAATGAGAGTTCTGCCAAGAACCAGCTCCTTCGGGAGTCTCGAAGCCGCTAAATGAAGCCGGCGTTGGATGGATCAGGCTAGGAAGGCGCAGCAGTGCCAAAAGGCTTCTTACATGCACAGTAAGCTAGATGAGTCCCCATCTCCTATCCACATGCCTGTAATCTTCTGATGGGTCAATATTATTCTGATTATCCGATACGAACTGTCTCCAAGGAGTTTGCAAAGTTGAACCCTGCAGTGTGTCGATGAATGCAAAAGGAATCTTGGTGAAGTCTCGGTGCTCATCAGGACGATGACGTTCATAATCCCTATTGACAGGCCCGGAGGAGATGCGTTCCAGAAAAATGTGCGTACCCAAGATTCTCCGTGTCCAGTTGAAGGGTCTCGTGCAACACATGGCTCGATATCCAAGACACCCTGAGAGCTAAGACATCACGCATCTTCAGCAACGTCTATCAGCGCTTTCACAGGCTCAGCGCTGACGCCCATCTTCGCAGCATTCTCGGCCACTCCATCTTGCATGGCCGCAGCTTTCCGCTTCTTGGAGGAGAAGTTTCCCTTCGCCTCGACATTACCCTCGAGTGGTATCGACCTTGTTGCGGTGAAGATGTAGCCTTCCGCACCTCCTCGACCAGTCATGAGTGGATGTGTTCGGCCGGGCAGAACTTGCCAATCACGAATTCGACTTGTTTGTATGCTCGCTGCGAGGAGCAGTCTCGGGTCGATTGGGAAATCATCCTTCTCGGGTGTCTCGCCCTTGCTGATGTGGTTGATGTATGCTGTACGGCGATCTTTGGAGAACAGGTCGATGGTGTTGACGAGCGGCTCGATCGTGGGGCTGTATATCACAACGTGTCCTCCGCCGCGAATTAGCGGGACTAGGTTCTCGAGAATGCCCGTGTGATCCATATGTGTGGCGATTACCAGTCCGTCGAAGCCACCAGAGCGCGTCTCCTCGACTATTGCTCTGCATCGCTCCCACCTTCGCCGCTTCTTGAAGTAAGTGCCTCGCTTGCCGGATTTCCAGGTGGCCAAAGACTCATCGCTAACTCGCTCCGGCTCAACGTAGATCGGATCTTCTTCCGGATGTAGGAGCTGTAGCCATGAAAGCGGTTTTAGATGGGTGTGGAGTGGATGCTCTTCTTCCTCGCTCACGACTGTCGGGTTGCTCGTGTCGTAGCCAAAGTACTTCAGTATCGATGCATTGGGCTGGACTGCCGCATGCAGTAATGTGATGCTGTTGGATGTAGCTGGAATCGGGAAGTCGCGATGTGATGGCTGCTTTGGCTTTGCGGTGCCATTGGCTTGTGGTTGGTTTTGTGAGTCCTCGGTCGCTGCGCCGGCTTTTGCTTCAGGGACTGGATCGGATTTTGCGGTGGAGTGTAGTGGCGGATGGATGATACCCATGCGCTCAGCCAATGCTGCCACCACCAACCCGCCCGTGTCGTCGACCACAAGCCATCTTCCGCACGGTATGTTGCGCTCCTCAGCGGCCAGGCCGAGTGGATCCGCACCGCTTAGATGTACATTACTCCAAGCAGTCACCAGACCAAGCGATTCCTCTCGCATCTCCATTATTCGAGGAGCATCCTTCTCCATTACGAACTCGATCAAATTGCCCATATCCATTGGTAGTACTGTGAAGCGTTTCAAGTACTTCTGCCGCTTTCGCAGCAGATACTTCGCTTTTGAGTATACTGTCTTCTCATCTAGCCCGACGTGACTTGCCAGGATCTTTTCGATGACCTCTTTGCCAGCAGCAGACTTCTTCAGCTCTTCAATCTCAGCATGCGACAACGTCTGTCGGCTCGCATCGTCGATCGTCATCTGATTCGTCTTCAATGTTGGATCTTCTGTCGCCAAATTGTATCCCTCAGGCAGGCCTCCATCTGGCGTCGCGGGCTCGCCTCTCGATTCTGACGGTGTAGCATCTTCTATGCCCGCTTCTGCATTTAGTTCCGACTGAGGGACGATTCGTAGTCGTGAGTACAGCTCGCCCTCTCTTCGCTCAAGGAGCTCGTAAGTGTGGTAGTAAGGTCGACCTAGGAGAAGATTGGAAGGAAAAGAGCCCAGCTTGCCAACCTCGATGATCCTGCGCCATTCTCAGTATCGTGTATGGCAGCCAGGACACATCGAATCGTTGCGCGAGACCTGTTTGCATGACCTACGTGTTTAGCTTGATTTCAATTAGCCGCAATGTCTCTGTTGGCAGACGGAGGAATAGATATGTGTTCGGGCGAACATGTGAATGTTGTGCGCTCATCTTCGCGGCGCCGCTGGAGAATACCCAATTGTCGTTTGCTTTTGTGAAGATGTCCGAGAGTCTTCAACTTTTTGGTGGAGAAGTGAGGCTGACTCAGCAGCCCGTCTTCCGAGCATGGTGATGAGAATTCGTTCTTGCCTTTCTACAGTACTTGAAGTGAATGACTTCTCGTGCGCTTTCATGTGATCGCAAATGACCATGAATACCACCGTAGTAGATTTCATGCTATCCTGATATTATTGTCCTCGGCCGGTCCAGCTTCCAGAACCAGATGCTCGCTGCCAAGAAGATGCTCATCCTTCGCAATTGCATTGCCGGAACCAATCACAACGACGACCCAAGAACGACCCTTTCTTCAGATCGGAGCCAGTTTCTGAACTACATCATTTCGAGGTTGACCACCGCAACTCTGGCCTATCGCTGCAGGTACCATCACCACGAGGCCGATATCAGTATGCAGGCGCAGCTGCTTTTGCCTCCGCGTGGCACCGCATCTCGCCTGCAACATGTGCGCTGAAATCATACATAGGTAGGCTGGTATATGTCCAGATGCGCTACCTCTATCAGTCGTTTTTGTGTACCTCAGACACGATGAGATCCGCACTACTCACAGCAGCATCGGCTCTCACAGCGCATGCTGCACTCTACCCAAATACAGGCACAAGCAACCATACTTGTGTGCTTGACCCAGCATACCTGTCATGCTCTGCCAGTGCGACCCCAGCGAATGTTGACACATGCTGTGTCGAAACCTATGGTGGTCTTCTGTTAGCAACACAGTTCTGGGACGTTTGGGCAGATAAGCCATTGCCTGCAAACACCTGGACTTTGCATGGGCTTTGGCCTGACTTCTGGTGTGCAACAATGCTCAGCTGCCTTGGTACAATTGTGCTAATTTCTGTCAGTAATGGCTCGTATACGCAATACTGCGACCTGAATCGCCAATACGATCCCGTTCCATCACCGAACACCACGAATGGCCTTCCAAATGGTACAGTGGTCCCACCTTACAACGGCAGCAACATTGGCACTTTCCTCGAGCCATTCGGCAAATATGATCTACTTGCGTGGATGAACAAGTACTGGATCTCGCAGACCGGTCCAAATGCTGACTTCTGGGGTCACGAATTTAGCAAGCACGCTACTTGCTTCTCGACATTCGATGTCCCATGCTACGGACCAAAGTACCAGCAGCACGAAGAGGTGGTAGATTTCTTCGAGACTACAATTGGATACTACAAGAAGTTCCCGACTTGGGAGTGGCTTGCAAAGCATGACATTACGCCGAGCAACAGCACCGGATACAGCAGAGTCCAGCTCGAGAACGCTCTTGCCGCTGAGCATGGCGCTGTGCCGTATGTGGGCTGCTCTGGGCCGCGATACAATGACACTGCTGCTGGAAAGGCCGCGAATAGCACGGATACAGGCAGGACTGTGCTGAGCGAGGTCTGGTACTACATGCACGTATTTGGACGCCCGCAGGATCATCGTTACGTGCCGGTCGACCAGACATCGAGATCAGGTTGCACAAACGTCACTGGCGCGGTTCATTACCATGAGCAGACTGCGAGTCTGCGCAACAATGCCTCGCACTACTAAGGGAGACGTGAAATGATGTATCGAATGAGAATGTACATACGGTAATAGACAAGAATACGACGACAGATATTTGACCCAGGCCGCCTTTCAAAGGCTCAGACGCGTGGCACTATGGTGCTCCTCGCGCGTCCGACGACGTGACGATGAACTAGCGACCTACGCTGTCTCCATACAGACCCTCTGCGAAAGGCAGGAAGAGCTGGAGCGTAGCTTCGCCAGTGTGGGAAGGAGCGTCTGAGCGGAGACAGGACCTACGGACTCTCGACGTTGCTCTCGAGCTGTCTTGGCACGAGCATCAGGCTCTCACGCTAAGGACTTCAACCATAAAGCAAAACCTCCACAAGTGGCTTATTTGGACCAAACCAAACCATACAGGGCTGATACTTTGTGCGTACACACACCTGATTCGCAGTCTCGCCGTTGCCATTTGTCCGTACCATTGATTCATCATCATGCTTTCTAGATTTGCACGGCCCAACGACTCCGGTTCAGAACAGTCGTCGTTCTTTCCAGCGTTCGCGACCTCAACCACCTTCCACTACCTCCCAATCGTCATCGCACTGCACTCAATGTCCACCATGGACACTGAGCCACAGACTGAGAACGAAGAGGAGTCGCAGCACTCACATGATTACTATCAGCTAGAGGTCGAGACACAAGACGAAAAAGAAGAAGTGCCTGAGCTAGACATCGGGCGTATCAAAGTCACATACGACAGCTTGAATCGTTGCAGCGCCCATTTCATCATAAACAACCGCCATTACTACAGATTGCAAATCTTCCCTCCTGGTCGCTCTGCCAGACACGCCGCCAAGAACCCCGAGACACCTCCATTCGATTTCTCTGAATCTAATGGCGAGTTCAGACCAGCCGACGTCATAGTCGTGAACGAAGAACAAATGTTTAGCAAACGGATTACCAGGTCATACCATCATCATTCGGCCTCGGACGAGACGAGGGTGGCTTGCTTTCCTCTCGGCCATGGCGTGCTGTGTCGGGAGGTGTATACACGAGAGATTCCAACCTTCTTGGACGAGGAAAAGCAGAACATTCAGCATCTTCAGTGTTTAAAGGGTAAGGACGGCATTGCGCAATTTCGCGTCTATTATCAACACCGACGTAGGAATTACTGCTGGCTAAGGAGGATTGCAAGGGATTGTCACCAGGCGCCGGCGGGAACTCACAAAGGACATTGAGTGTCTGCTCTCTGCACAACGATATTGTAGCATGACCAGCGCAGTACTCCGTACGAAGATTGCAAAGTGGTGGACTGACTCGTGCAGTGCGCCACCCTCACGAATGATGAGCACCGATGAGGACGAGACAGTCAGCACCCATGATCGCAGCGATGTGCATGATGGCACGATACACAATATTCTAGCCATCAGACCAGAACATAGTTCTTTGGATGTTGAGCACAACTACTGCTCTTCAACATTCATGCCATTCCGATATATCACATTTGACGCGTACAAGGATCAGCCCCACCGCGCGATGAACGCACGCGTCGCATTAGAACTAGGCTTTCCACTGCCTACCATTGCTAGAGCAACACAGTGTTGCACATAGCCGAGATCACATGATTCTTGGCATTCGTAGAGATTTCAATACCTGTTCTCAAGCAATATTAGATAGACAATAAGTAATTAATTATTTACTTATTAAGTTTAATACTCCTAACAATATAGTATTACGTAATATAATCTACTATACTAAGCGTAATAGTTATAAGCCTAGATTTATCTATTTCTAAGAGGCTTCCTTAGTATAATTAAAATAAAACGACTCTTAAGATCTAATTAATCTATATAGTATTAGTCTATATATCTCTATATACGTATCCTATTAATCTACGCGTTTCTATATATATCTAAGTCTATTATATCCCTCTCTAGTAGTAGTTATCTTAGTAGTAGTAAGCTTATTATCCTTAATAGATCTAGTAACTAGAACTACTAGTTTAAATAATCTAAGATATATCTAACTAGATATAAGACTTAGATATATATAGATCTATATAAAGAAGAACTAGAAGAGCTAATATAATCTCTCCTTCTATTACTTAATATAAATAGGCTTATAACTAACTTATTATATTAGTTAGATATAAAACTTACTTAGGAGTACTTTAATATTAAGAAGGCAGAGTTTAATAGGTTTAGAATAGTATATAGTAAGATATTAGAATATCTAGTAGCTTTAGTAATTAGTATAGATCTAATATTATTTAGAGATTACTAATAGTAATAAAGATAATATTATACTAATACTATATCTTATCTTTACGAGATTAAAGGATAAGCTTACGCTAAATATATAGTAGATAAGGGCTAGCGATTAGTAAAAGAGGGATATAGCCTAGACTATATAAGTTTAAACTTTAATCTTATACTTATACTTAACTACTAACTATAGTAGTAGCGAATAATAATTATTAGAGATCTTTAATAACTAGTAAACTCTAAGTAGGTAAAAGACTCTAAATAATAGTATAAAGAATAGCTAGATCTCTATAAAATTATAAAGTATATATAGTACCTAGATTTTAATAATATAGTACTATATCTCTATAATATAATA
>JAASFE010003314.1:229604-242246 GCA_013365205.1 Pseudocercospora cruenta
TAAGCTAATAGAAGAATATCTCCTTTATAATTAAGCTCTAGTAGATAGTAGTATAAGGTAGGTACCTATTAATAGTAAACGCTAGTAATATCGACTAGTAGGTCTTACGCTTTATAAAGGCTATATTATAATAATCTATATCTTAAGGGCTCTAGCTATACTTTCGCTAACTAGTCTTCTAATTATAGATAGTCTCGTTAATAAATATTAACCTATCTATAGGCTACTTCTAACTCTTAGTAAGCTAGAGTACCTATAGTACTAGATTACGCTCTTTCGCTATCCTCTACGCTACCTTACGAGTCTATCTATATCTCTTTAGTATATAGTATAGTATATATAGCGATATTTCTACCTTAAATTAATCGAATATTATAAGTATTATCTCTACTAAATAAGCGTCTAGACGCTTAGTAAGATATTATAGGAGCTATAACTCTTAATTAACGTTTAAGAGCCTAGGTACGCCTTACTTAGTATAGTAATTAAGATATATAGTACTAAAGACCTACTAATAGCTTTTCGTATAATATATAGTAGATTTAGAGAGCCTTATCTCGTCTATTATAGTACTAATAGACATCTTGTTCTCGAAGTACTTAATAAGGCGATCGGCTATAAAATCGTCTATTCTATATAGCCTTATAGTAGCGAGTCTTAGCGTAACCTATAGTAATAAGAATAATACCTTAAAATAGCGAAAATTAATCTATACTATTAACGGAGACAATAGTAGCATTGCTAGAGAAACAAGAGCAAGATTCTACTAGTAAAAGAGCGGTCTAATACTCTACACGTAACTCGGACTCCTCCGAGGCCGCGATAGCGCAATTCCCAAGGTTTGTGGCACGGACAGTAAGAGCCGCACTCGTGGCCAAGAAGCTTGTTTCGTAGGCTCATGAGATGTGCAGAGAATTTGGCCACAAACATTGCATTGTTTTAACCGTCTGGCACTTAGCGATTGCGTGATCGCCGGCACTGACATGGCTCAAAACTGCGAATGGATCATGAACTATTGGTCTCAAAGCTCAGAATACTTTGGCCTGGCAACGACTCGTCCGGAGGCACTTGCGTATACACTGGGTCCAAGCAATCTACATCGCTGCTCTCCCTTCTCACTGATATGATAGGAACGACGGCACTCCAGAGGAGACGAGTGCAGTTGAGATAGGCACGACATCCGGAGACCGGCCGAAGTAAAGTGGTCCCGGTCCGATTGCGCGAAATGCCTAAGTGTCCTCGATGTTCTCAGCACGTCCAACTCTTGATGTTTCATCGGCAGCATCTGGCTCTTTCATCGGACCTCATGGAGATCCACTGTCCTTCATTTCTCCTTGCATTTGCAAGCGATCTTGAACCAAGCTCTGTAGTGGCATCGGACGATTTCAGTGTCATGTGAGAACGCGGTCCGCAGGGCGTAGGCCATGAGATTGCAGAGTCGATGCATCCATCATGAGGTGGAAGGCGAGGTCTTGAAGGGCATGTTTCGGAGCGATAGCGGCTGATGTTGAGAGCTAGAGCATCGAGCAAGAGCGTGGAAAGGGAAAAGAAAACACGCGATGCGGCAAGAGAAATAAGCAAGCGTTGCCGAGAACAAGGACGATTGCTCCAGCTGTTCAAGACGCTATAGCTGGACGATTTTTATGTCTCTGGAACGCATCGTGTAGGTGAATAATGTCGATGAAGGTGAAGATGGGAAGAGAGAAGGATCACAACCTGGACGAACACGAAGCGAATGCGAGGAACGCCAAGATCACGGGAACAAGACTCGAGACTCATGTTGCTTCGATATTCTAGCTGCAGTCTTGGCGGTGTTCAGTTTGGCAATTCAGCAGCGGAACAAATCTTGGAATGGAACGTACATCAGCTTCTCTTGCCCATGCTTTCATTCGAGCGCTGCTCTATGCTCATAGCTGGACAGCATCGTGATCCCCAGTCTCTCACGACTTGCGAGTCCACTCTACATAGCGCTCACGACCAGTATGCGCTGATCCCAAGAGCAAGTCAAACTCATCCTGGGCACCAAATTGCCCAAACTGCAGCTTGAGCCTCATGGGCTATTTCTCGACGATCGTGTTTTGCTGCTTCATCCTTACGCCATAGACTTCTTCAACGCGCTTGAAGTCGTGTGAATTCATGTATCTGTATACCGCGTCAGAACGGAGATCTATGCATTCGTGAAGAACTAGGACTTACCTTTCGAAGCTTTTGTCCATGTCATGCACGAGATCTCGACCGCAGCCGAGCTTGATCACAGCGGGCGAATAAATAGATTTCGAAGGCTTCGAGTGACCCTTGGCAACAATATAAGGTGCAGCCTTCTTGACGTCCATTTGCTTGGACGCATCGTCCGGGAAAAAGCGGTCTGCTTCTTCGATTGCATTCATGAAAAGCGTCACCAATGTGGCGTGTTGATTGATGTGCGGAGGGTCAAGCAGTGGCGCTAGGCTGCTGACGGTACGTACGACACCAAGATAGCCTGTGTCAGCAATGTTCGCGGTCTAAAATAGTTAGTACGAGATCAACCGCTGTGTGGCTCGAAGAAGCTGCAATACCTCAATTCGTGCGAATGTTGAGCCCCTCAACCGACTAGTAAGTTCTTGGGCGTTGCTGTTAAGCATCTGAAAATGACACTCTTGGTGAGAAAGGCGTAATTGTACCGCATCCAGAATGGTCTGGAGGTGGAAGTAGAGTTGGCCGTGCAAGTCATTTGTGGCGCCGTAAGCTTTGATTTGAAGCAGATCTGGTAGACTCCACCCTGCAACAGGGTCCGAAGAGTCTTTCATAGGCCACTCAGTGCCTTGGAAGAATGTGCTAATGCCAGAGTCAGCCGGTAGTAGAACAAGATAAGTGTTGCAGCACGTACGGATTAGGGATCGTGAACTCTTCTCGTGAGTATCCAAACGGCGCGAATACACCATCGTCTCTAATCTCATGTCCACAACCCGATGTGCTGGTCGTTGACAGAGAAGGCGACGCTCGCGGTAGTCTGTGCGATCAGCGGCTAAAGTCACAGTTTTTCGCGCTTGATGTGCTTTTGCTGTAGACAGTCCATTTGGGACGACAAAGAAGGCGAGAAGCTGAGTCCAACGTACTTTCGTCAGCTCGACACGCAGCGAACACTTACCCAACGTCCAGGTCTTGCCGCAGAGGGTATTTGGAGCCTTGCTGGCAATTTTGCTCACAACGTCTTGTACCAGAGGCCGAAGATTAGATCGGAGGAAGGCCATATCCTTTCGGCGCAAGAACGCGGAGTACCAAAGATGGACGACAGACTCAATTGCTAGCCTTTTATCTTCGGCACTCAACATGATGAGCAGTATGATGATGTTCCTGGCAACGACCTCGAACTCAAGATCGTCGATCGTTGTGGTGACCGTGCCCGAATACGACTGCGGAAGGAAGGCCAGAGTCATAAAGACATTCCGAAGGTCTCCAGAAGCTGCTTGATTGTTAGAGTATGTATAATGCGGAAACCCAATAGAGAATAATGCCTTACCTGCAAACAGGAGGCGCAAATCCCCTGCGAAATCTTTGCCCTCGTGATTTGTGAGATCCACGATGTCGAATGCTGGTACATTTCCCCAGAAAAACTTCTTGCCTCCAAAGGGCACCTGTCCAACTTGCTCAGTAGGCACGATGAACGTTGGCACACAGTCCTGTCGTATCCACTCCGGCTGCCAGTCACTCTTGATGAGTGGTGATCTGCAGTACTTTTTGTGCTCTTGCCAGTGTGCTTTCTGGCATTCGCCGCTACAGTACTAGACGCAATCAATGCTGTGACATTGAGCTCGTAGACGCTGCACTTACCAAAACAAGACGGCAACCACCACAGACTCGCGTCCCATGACCGCTGCAGGATGCACAGATTGGACTGTCGACGACCATCTTGTTAAAAAGCTGCTTGATCGTCCTGCAGACTGTTTGATGTGTATTTGGCAGGATCGACGGTCTTATAAGCGAAGCCGCGTGTTTCCAAAAGTTTGCGTAAGTGAGACTGGCATCCTCAATGTAAGACAACATTCTGGAAATCCCATGTTAAGGAAGAATGGAAGAGAAGTCCAGAGACGAAATTGTCACTGTAGTAGCAGTGGGAGCGTCGCAAATGCTTTACACGCACCATCTGGTGAGCATTCGGTTAACTCGCCACGATACGTAACCCCATCACACGGCTGGAGAAGTGAACGTGGCGTCGCAAACAGGACTCCAGTCTCGAGTATCAACCGCAGAGCGTGTCCTTGGCGACTTAAGACGGCACGCCTGCATCAAGCGTGAAATATGAAGACAGTTCTTGATTGCCGCAGATTCCTCGTAACCACCCAAAGGCCGTAGAAACAAAGCTCATGGTGCATACTAATGCGGGCCCGATGGGACGATGGGTCGGAGCAGCAAATTCATGTCGATGCAGCCACTAGTCATGGCTCGGGTGCGGCCGAGTAAGCTGTGAAAGCCAGCAAGTGGATTCTGAGCTGTTGGAGATAGCGATACTGCTCATGCTCATTATGGCCCACCATCTGAGAGCACTCCAACCATGTAGAAGCCACGTAGGGAAGTTGGAGCCTGGGAAGCCTACGTTCCTGCTCGGAACATGCGCTTTATGTATGACCTATGGATCGACTACAGTGCTAGCAGAGAGTCGATAATATCCAGATCGGAATTCGAAAGCTGGAGGAAACCATTATTCGAGCAGCTCCTGTGTCACGGCGAACATATCCCAGACTTCTGCTTTTCGCGATTGACTTCGACTTTTTCTGGTGGCCTTCGCGCTGACACTGGAGACATAGAGCCTGTTATTAGTCGAAGTTCTATAGTCTGGTTATTGCCTTCTTTTCGTGGTCAAGATAGGGAAGTCATAGGGTGAAAGGAGTGAAGTGACAGATCGATCGAAGCTTTCGGGAGAATCCGTGCTGCCCTGCCACGCAAATCAGCCCTTGGCTAAAGGCGATAACAAGACCACTCAGCACATGTACGATGCGTAGACTATCGCCATTTCTGCTCACGAATCGCTTGCACGAAAATCCGCAAGCAGACTGTCATTCACTTGCCATCCCACAAAATCCTCGCCGGCCATGGCAGTCTCCACTTACGGGGCGGACCATACCCTGCCTCCGTACCCAAGAAACAGATCCAGAATCCAGATCCAGATGCCGCACGCGTAGGTTAACCGAGCAGGCCACTGTTTCAATTATTCGTTTCTCTTCCAACTCTCCTCGAAGACAGCATTGGATATTTGAAAAGCTCTGCATACTCATCCAAGCAGATATCTTGCAAAAGACACCAATATGCAGCAAGGGAGCATTAGATCCAGCTCCACGTACTCGGACTCATCCCAAAGAGCAAGCTATATGGAGTACAGGAATGTGCCCAGTCTGAGCAGCAAACCGACCACAGGCAGTCGACCAACGAGTTACGCCCCCTCGAACGTCTCGAACATCGTCCGCAAGCCAACGCCAACTCCCATACACTCTCAGGGGCCAAGCATGAGAAGAATCAGCCACCCTATCGATGTCCCCGGAACTCCAGCTCGACCGGCGCCGACGCCGTCTGCCGCTATAGATGCAGCTCCCCAAACACCAAATGGTGCTTTGCTCGTTCTAGCCGTGGGACGACTGCATCTCGCTACGCTCACAGACCTCGAAATTCTACTTAGCAAGCAAAACTTCTCGAGCATTACAATTGCAGCAGGCCAGGAGCATGCTTCTGCTCTCAAGCAGTTGAAAATGGACACATACGCATTGATTGGGAAACTGCGGAAAGAGACTGGCGTTACCACAATCATCAATGATGAGTGGCGTCAGAATGACATTGAGGAGATAATCAAGGGTGTGACCAGAGACGGTCATGCCATTCAGGGAGTGCTGTGCGCGCCAGAATTTGAATACTCCGCCAATGAATCCAGCATCTTGAATCTGGACGAATCAGTACTTGAGGGCTCCTTGAAAAGAAGCCTGCAGTTCCTGCATATCATCAGCAGAAGTACTGTCGCACACCTACTGTCAAGATGTAAGCCAAATGGCGCTTCACTCAATGGTGCTTTTCATAAAACGCCCCAGGGACCATTCTTTTTGATCGCAGGGCAAGAAGCATCAAGTCCTGCAGCACAGATCGCAAAATCAGCCTGTGACAATCTCATTCTTCAGCTAGCCAAAGCTACTAGCACTCAGAGGCTTGCTGTTGGATACACGGATGCCCTGCTCATACCCGAGCCCAAGAAGGAGGAATTGTCTGTGGCCACTAATGGTCCCGACCTACGCACTGAGGCGTACAATACCACAGTCGAAGATTCGGTATTCGCTCCTGGGGAGAGTCCTACCAAGTTGTGGGGCATGTGGGCATTGCAGGAAGAGCTAGCTTCGTGAGGGGCTTCAGTGTCTTTTGTCGAGGGTGGCGCATTCAGAAATTTGAAGTACCAGCACGGTCGATAGTTGCTGGCTGTCCCCACTCAAGCGATCTGTATCCATCTGAATTGCTTTCGATTCAGGTTGAATTACGCGAGGCAGTTTGCGGGCGACCCTAGGCTGCGTACTCATACGGAGAAAGCCTGGAGTGTAGTAGGGCCGCAAGAGGAATGCCTGCGAGGCAGAACGGGAGTGAATTGCATGACTGGCAGCACAGAATTGATGGAAGCACAAGTCGGCGTCAACATCACTGCTTGTTACTACATCATCGAACTCGGGAAAGCAATCGAGCGGCCTGAACCAACGAACCGCGCGGCTCTTCAAATAATGATCGTTACCGAACACAATTCCCACCAAGCTCGGGAAATAAAATAAGCAGGACTTGTTTGATGGAATATCAAGTGTTTCCAGAACGCGCCGAATAGCCATTCTTGCGACGTCACGACGATACGTGGGGGTCAGGATATGGGCGCCTGCGTCGCGCCTCAAAGGATTCATGCCTATGCGGCGCAGCAGTGCCTTAGTCGCGCCAGAGTAATGACACCTTGCCAATCCAGCGAATGCCCAATGCACATTTTCAGCTCTGCCTCCAAGCCATGTTGGTTCCCCGTTGGATGGTGGCACAGTCATCGCTGCCTCGAGCTCAAATGAGTCGAGCTTCAGGACAAGTATCTGCTATGACCGCCTACCTTGATACACGAGGTACTATTCCATACACAACCTTGTTCGCGTAGCGTACGCTTCTCTTCATTATCAAGATTCTTGCGATGTCTCGACTTCCTACTAATGGCTTCGCTCGAGTCAACAATGGTCTCCACCGGCCATACAACGGCCACCCAATCTTTCGCCTCCGTAAAGCCTTGATATTCTTTGCCAGCATTGGATTTGTCCTGGGCCTTCTTTCTTCGACGAGCTCTTACGGTGGACAATGGCCTGGTGTGAGCATGCTTTTTCTTGGACTGAGTGTGTTCATTGCGTTCTGTGATTTGACTCAGTGGGCAATGCAGAAAGTAGAGAATCCACACGGAGTGCCAAAATGGCCGTCGAAAGCAACCATGGTCGGAGACGTATTATTGTCTTTGCTGCTATTCCTTCTCTTCTTGGGCACAGCAGCAAGCGCAGAGTACGTTTACGGATCACATGTGGTTGCTGCCTATACAGCTCTTGCCGATCTGGTTTGCTCGTATGACAGACACTACTTGTAGACTTGTTACCACGCTAACATCTCCAAGAGCAATTCACGCATACTCTTTTTGGAAAGAATTGATGGCCTGCTGCGAGAAGAGAGTAAGAGCAAAGCTTCTCCTGGCGCCTTGCTCTAGATGTGGTTACATGGAGGACAGTGACAGGCAAGAACAGAACGAGAATGAGACGCATGCTGTGCAGGCGCCGAACACTTCCCTTTATGCCGGGCCATCAGCTGGTGTAATCAAGGCACAACCGGGCACAGAGGACATGGAGACAGCTCTTGAGGAAGGCCTGTTGATAGGGACAGATTATGGATCCAGCTACGGTACCATGGACGAAACTCCTGATTCGGCTCTCGAGCAGCCTCCAGAAGTTATCGTCACAAAAGGCAAGAAGAAACGAGCAGCAAGGGAATGATAGCGTTTAGCCATATACACAACTCGACGAAGAAAATCTCGTGCTCGACGGCGACGCAGATTGTAATACACATCCGGGAGATGTGGAATGAGCAGAACGAATCAAGCAAGCTTTGGAAAGTACTCATGCCTCAAGACCTTTGCTGAACTGCTGATCAAGCAACGCGATCGCAGGACCTGATCTATGTGGAGTTCTCATTAACTGTAAACCCGCCATCAATCACGAGATTGTGACCATTGACAAGACTCATTCTAGGCGTGCTCAACAGCACAACCACATCGCCGACCTCGTTGAAAGTGGCCTCTCTGCCTTGTCTTGCTTCGTAGCCTTTCCAAATCTCCTCTGGAATTGCACCTTCAGCCATGGCTGGCTTAAGAAGTTCTGTAAGTAGGAATCCCGGCGAAACACAATTTACTCGCACATTGTGTGTCCTTCCTTCCAAAGCAGCCTGCCGTTCATCAGCGATCACTTCTCATGGCCGCATCTTGAAACACCTACCGCCTTCGTGATGCCGACTACACCATGCTTTGCAGCTGTATACCCTGATGTCCCGGCGCCAGACAGAATCGAGTTGACCGAAGCAGCGCTGACGATTGACCCTTGCTGTGGCACTCGACCTTGCTCGCTGAAGAAGCGTTAGACATATAGCGTGGTGCCAGACTCAGGAGCTCGGCTTACACATCAATCGAGGACTGCTTGATCATTTGCTTCAACTGATGCTTTACACAAACCCAGACGCCCACCAAATTGACATCGATGACCTTCTTCCAGTCGTCCAGCGAGACATCCCAGCTCATGCCAAGTGGCCCAACGATTCCAGCAAAATTCCTGCCAGAGTTCAATGAGAGGTCAAGATCGACTCGAACACGGACCTACGCTGCATAGTCAATGCGACCAAACTCTTTCACCGTCTCGGTGATAGCACGCTCTACGTCCTCTTCCTTCGTGACATCTGCGCGAATGGTCATACACTGTTTCCACGTCAACCGGAGCCGCAGTACGTCTCAGATTCTATCACCTTGCAGCCGTGTTGCTCTACAGCTTCTTTGCCTGCTTGTAACGCTTTCTCGTCAAGAATGTCTACCAGTGCAATTCCTTTCGAGCCTTCTTTAGCAAAAGACACTGCTATAGCATTACCCAGTCCACGAGCTCCACCAGTGATGAATGCTACGCCGGGAGCGACTGGTCCTGTGCGCAGAGAAGACATGCTTAAGGAAGATCGAAACTGATTGAGATGTAGACTGGAGCTTGACAGATTATCTGTGAGAAAGACTGCAATTCTCCTTTACTCGTGATATGCAAAGACTCCGCTCATAACGGCAGATTGAGACCTCGGTCGGCACTTACTGATTGTTGGAGGAGAAGCTACAAGCTCAGTGGTGATTCGCCTTAGTAGCCGCACTAAAGCTGAGTGAATGCAACGCCCTTCTTTGCATTTCGCACGAGCTTTCTATAGCAAAAGAACAAGCTCTTTCCAGTGTCCACGATCCACGTTGGCAGTCGTACAGACAAGATCTCAGATGATAACACCGAAGTAGTACCTGCTGTCCAATCCCTGGGCGGGTCGTCAGAAACACGCATTGATTGTCGAGCTACCCCGCATTCTGGGCAGACATGTGATAATCGATCGCTTGCTTATTAAATAGGAGACCATTCGTCGAGCCCTCATACCATCCATCTTTCTCTTCTTGGACACTGAGCACGAGACTTCTGTAATTTTGAAACAAAATCGCTTGGTTATTGCTCAAAATGTCGACAACTTGGGAAGACCGACGTGGTATGTTCCAGAGAGGAAAAGAGGTGCATGAGCCAGCCAGACGACCATCCCAGAGCGGTGGTGTGATTGATGCTGTCAGAAGGGCTTCTGTTAGCAGCCAGTCTTCTGTCACCAAACCACTCAGCAATGATCCTGCTGCAGCTCCTGCATCACCGACCAGCCAGAGGAGAAGAGTACGTGTGCATAAATGGGAGCATCAACGATCCGATGAAGAGGCCGAGTAGGCTGACTAGAGTGCTTCACAGTCTTCCGCAGCGTCTCAGGGCTTGTTTGGTGAGATCCACGCGCAGTGCGACTGGTGCGTGCTCACTGACTTGCTGAACTCCAGGCAATTTGACACAGCACAAGCGAGGGAGCGAAGACTACGCAACACGCCGTGCAAGCCACTCCGAGCAAATGATGTCTGGAGGTGCGGTTAGTGGTTGGTTCAACAAGACATGTGAGTACATCGCCTTCTCCTAGTCCTTCTTGCTCAGATATGCATCTGGTTCTGGCGGCCTCCATACTGCTGTATCAGGACGTGCTCGTTGTCGACAACAACACATATTACTTATCTGAGACGCCTGCAATTCTTCTCGTCTTTAATGGGGTTCTTGCTAACACCTTGCCCTATCGTAGTCCGCGGCCTCGGGAAGCCAGCCGATGCACAGGAGCAAGGAAAGGACAATAAGCGCGGAGTCATGGAGTGACTGCATGAAAGGGGACCAGAGGCCTGAGCGGACGAGAAGCGCTCGATCACTCCCACTCTTCTCGACCAGAGTGGATTCTCTGAGAGAGATACTGTATATTCAGACGGGACGGATGTTCTAACGAATGTATGAGTAAACACAAAGCAGTTCACATGTGTACACGCTATTCCTTCTCCACGGCTGAGACTATCCGCACATCTCGAAAGGGTATTGTTCTCCTGAAGCAGCTTGCTGTCGACTTCGTAGGCGTCGCGATCGAGCAGACGGGTGCATGTCGGTGAGCGCATCGGAGAAACAGCGATGTTCTGAAGTATCTGTCGCCGCCGTCTGGCCATCGTGCCGTGTGATAGTGAAACCGTCGGGACATGGTGGTGTATCGACCTCAAGCCAAAGCAATCGCCTCGCAGCACGCATCGACGTCCAAGAAAGAAACAGCAAAAAACAAATCGCTGGTTGAGCCTGACATTCTCCGAAACCATGTCGTACCCGATCCGAGCACGTGAAATGCCAAGCTCATTTCTTACAGTATCTGACGGATCCGACCACTTCTTGCCGATCTTGTCCGGGGTCCTGTTTCCAACTCAACGAGATTAACAGTGGCTCGACCCATCGGAAAGCAGCGGTGCCCAGCTAATTATTAGTTGTAGGTCGAGCCAATAATTGATGAGTCATGCCAAGCTTTAATAGGATAAGAGGCTTCCGCTAACTAAGATTAACTTCCCTACTTAATTCCTAATTAAAATAGAAAATTAAGATATAACCCTATTATAACCCCTCTAAGAGGCCTTCGAACTATATCTATTATCGATATATAGGATCTTATTAGAGACTCGTTCTTTCTTAATATATCCTCTCCTAGATATAATAGAGAGTAGTTCTCTTTTAAAAATATCTCCTATACTATTAATTAGCTAAATCGCTTATTACTAGAATATTTTAAGAATTATTTCGAGTCTAACTATCTTTAGGATAGGTTAGTACTAGATTCTAGCGAGGTTAAGGAAATTCTTAACCCTACGATCTATATTATAAAGTTATAGGTAGGCGGTATTTCTATAAACTCTATTAAATATATTAGCGCTCTACTATTATATCTAAGGATATTAGATTATAGTTATAGCTACGTTATAGATATATTTAATAGTAAAAAGCTAGATAATATTAAAGTTCGTATCTAACTCTACCTAAAGGGGTTTATAACGAAGTTTTAACCTAGCTATAATATAGCGTATCTTAACTTAAAGGAAAGCGAGAATATAAGATTATATATCTCGATCCTAATTATCTAGGTAGTATACCTTACTAGAAATACTTATATAAATATAGTAGCGTACGATATTATTAATACGTTTAGGAGGCGTTAAGAACCCTACTATACTACGACGTACCTCTAAACTACTAGCTAATAATTAAGGAAAAGCGCGCTAAGAGCGGAGACGTAACGGAGCTAGATCTTATAAAGAGGCGAGTAATATAGTAGGATTATTATCTAGAGGTATTATAGTAAGGTTAGCTAATCGGCTTTAGGAAATAGACTAGTATTCGACTAAAGTTCGCGCGAAATACTACCTACTCTCTATAAGAGGGACCCTACTAGCTAGTATTTAGATAATTTACTAGTATTAATATATAACCCTATCTTAACCCTATTATAATACTATACTAATAACTTAGCTTACTAGCGAGTATAATATCTTTGTCCGCTACGCTAATAGATTTCCTTATATATCTAATAAGCGAGACTATTTCTTCGCTACTTTCTAGTATAGAGACTAGATCGATTTTAAATATCTTAAGAACATATTCTCGCGATAATATAATATCCGCCGACTAGAATACTTCTAGTTTAAATAAGTTAATACGAAGATAACGTATTATAGTAAGTAATCCTATCTAGAGGTATTATAACGACGTTAATATAGTATAGCTAACGATTATCCTTAAAGTCTAGGATTTATAATAGTTATAAGCTATACTATAGTAATATAAAAGCTTATACTATAGGATCTCGAACGCTATCCCTATATAATCTAGATCTTAAGAGGTTAGTATATATATACGCCGCCTCCTACGATAAAGACTCTATAAGACGTTCTAAGGTACCTAAGATATCTTATTATTACCTATAGCGTAAGAGATCTTTTATTTAGTAAGAGTATATTATAATACCGCG
>JAASFE010003322.1:16983-28751 GCA_013365205.1 Pseudocercospora cruenta
CTGCACCTCCCACGCCCCTTCGGCATCTGGTCCAAATATATCCATCCTTACGAAGAAACCCTCATTGTTCCAAAACCCCTACGACTGCCGCACCGAAGACGCTGAAATCAAGACCTCACGGAACGAAGTCCTCTTCAAATGCTCCGGTCTCCACAAAGCCCACGCAAAAGACTATCCTCTACGCGAAGGCAAACCAGAATGCATAATCCGCTCTGCTTCAGGACAAGATCTGATCATCATCCGTCACGACCCAGACAAGAAACTCACAAACTACTTACGCCTCAGACGGAAGCATAATCGCTTGGGCAGCAGGCAACACAACTTACAACATCTTCCGTCTTTCCAAACCTCATGACGGAGAACCGGAAAACCTCGCGAAATGTCGACCGGTCGAGGGAAATTTTCAAGACGATCATTTTGATCCCAAGTTTGAGAATCGATTTGCGATGCTGAGGAATGATTTTGAGCAGACGGGCACGAAAGTCGCGGCAGGTTTTGATGTTGCTGTTATTGCGGGGTGATGGATATACATAATACGCAATTTTGTGAGGAGGGGGAGCATCATAAGTTTGCGGGACAGATGGGTAGGGCGCTTGGGAAGGGATTTGGTGAAGGGATTGTTTGCTGCTGCGGGTGGAGGGGGTGGGAATTAGGACTAAACATTGAGGTGGTGTTCTGTTGGTCAGGGTCGCTTGAAGATATCGAATTGGCATTGTGAAATTGATGCTAGATGAGGTCCCAAGTTCAGGTGTTGCAAAAGCATATGCGCTCAACCTTCTGTCGTCTGCTTGTTAAAATTGTATGGCGCTCGAAAGCATGCTCTGGGTGTATTCTCACGGTACTTGCAAGATAATATCTCTTTCACGCTTTCGCTCAATTTTCACAAAAGTTCAATGCTTCACATCTCAACGAGCATTAGAGCTACGAGGACCACAAAAACGGCAAAAGAATTGTCTCCCCCAGATAGGCTCGAACTGCTTTAACGTTAGTTGAATGGACACAACAAAGAGTTATACACATGGCATGTCTTACCTATCAACCTCCCGATCCCTGCTTCCATACAATGGTAACAGTCGAACGCGCTAGCCAATTGCGCCATGGGGGATATGCTGGTTGGACGTAAGCATGAAATTTGGCTTTGTATATGATTGTGCGTTTGCCAAGGGCCAGGAAAGGAAGTTTTGCCGGGAGCTAGAGGGAGCTAGTCAAGAGCTCAACTTAGATTGCTTTTGACCAATCAGAATGAGTTTCATTTTATGGAAAGAAGATGGTGGATGTATGGACGTTGTCCTTGTCGCTCCTTTATTGAATGTATGTAAAGAGGGGAGGAGAGGAATGCATAACGACGTACGTGGTGTAATAATTCGTACGCTCGGACAGCAATGACTTCAGTAATGTAAGGCAAATGGCATGCATCGCCATACCGAAGTTGCGCTCTCTTCTGCCCTCTAGCTTTCGATATGCATCACCTTAAATCGCCCCCTAAGCAGTTCAATGACGCTGTTGCAGAAAGGAGCAGATACTCGCACACAAAAGTCTCGCAATGGGGTCCACTGATCGTCTGGGGAGTGCCGTGTCGCTCGCTAATCAGAGTCGCAGTCCAATTCGTATCATGCTCTAGAATACCAGAGAGAGTAATGGATCAGTCAGACTCCAGACGACGCTTGCCACTCATCGCCTGATACCACTCGTAACCGTTCCGAGTCGTACCGCACTCTGGGCAGCAGTAGTATTTGCTCCCGCGCTCGAAGTTGGCGAAGAAGGTGTCCATACAAGCTGGGCATTTGTAGCGCTTTCCTTCAGACTTGTGCGCGAGAGCAGCGCGAGCAATGTCGGTGGCTAGAGCAGGCTCGGACTCCATGTATGCGCCAAAGGTAGAGGTCTCGGGCTCTTCTGGCATGAAGTACTCAGGCTTGCTGAGGGCTGTAGAGGCGACGATCTTGCGAATCTCAGATGTGGGTCGCTGCGCTGCGTAGGCGATGGTGGCGGCTTCTGTGAGATCCTGTCGAGATGTCAGCTGTTATACTTGGTCATGTCAGCGACTAGGTATTTACCTGATCATTGACCTCATCACTCTCAGCAATGTTACGGAACTTGGTGGCGGCCAAGTCCTTGAAGTGTGTCATGTCGTACTTATCTGCGATCACGACGACAAGCACATGAGCTGCCAATTCGGAAGAAGCTTCGCCGCCGGGAAAGTCTGGTGTGTCGTAATCAAACCGGTACATGTAGTCGACGAGTGCTTGAACAGCGCCCTCGGGATCCTCGGATAGGTCGAGGTTCTTGGTCTGCGATTCCTTGAAAGTTCCAGAGCAAGCCTTGCGCAGCACAGGAGAACTAAGGTACAGCACGAGGCGATGGACTTTCCACTGGCGGTCCCCACAAGTGATCGTGAAGTCCGTAAGAGTGCTGGCTTCTTGGCGAGCATTTGCAAGATCGCTGATGAATGCTGATGGAATGTCGTCTTTAGGCTGCTGGACCTTGGACTTTTTGGCTTTTGGTGGTTGCGGGTCGCGATTCATACTTTCGGCAGGGACTGGTGAGGCAATGTGTTGCAATTCGAGAGGCTGCTGGCGTATTGGTTCGTACACCTGGAGACCTCCAATCCATGGGTTATGCGCTGGTTGTGACCAATTCGGCTGTTGGGCGGCGGCTCGTCGAGGGGCTGGTGGTTGTCCCGGCGGAGCTGGCATGCGTCGAGGAGGAAGCGGCTGCCCTGGACGATTCATCTCGGTGATGAACGTGGAATGGTACGAAGTATTATTGATAGGGGAAGTCGAGAACAGTGTCGAGTATGCAGATATCGGATGTCGAGTTTCGAAGTCGGGCGGATGTGCTATGCTTGTCCAGGGTGGTGTTGAAAGTCGGGAAGTCGAAGCTGAGTCGAAGTTGAAGGTTCATAAGTAAGCGTGCAGCGTCATGAGAGCATTTGAGTCCGTGCCGTTCTCGTGCCGCTTCACGTGCTAGCTTGTAAGTTCAGCATGTGAATCGAAGCCCCGCTACGCTCGGTGGCACGTGCATCATTGAATATCTCACGCCCGTCGTCGATAGATCGCTTACTGTCCAGCATGGCTACTTTTATCAAAGATATCCAAGTCCACCACCTCCAATGATCTCCAAATCACTTCGCAAACCCCAAGCACTTACACCTGCTCTACCAAGCACATCTGCTCTCCGAGCAGCGCCAAGCTCATGGACTCTTCGCACCAATGAACCGTCTACCACGCCTCTCGCGCCACCAAAGCTTTCCGACTCAATCGAGCGATATGCTCTTGGATTGAGACCGGCTGCATATTCCAAGACTGAGGTCAGATGTGTCTGCAGTGCGGATAAGCGCCGATATGCCTGCTCGTCAAGCGGAGTGATTAGACCAATCGCACCAGATGTAGAAGTAGTCAAAACGTGCTGCAAAGCATCTGGTTTCGCATCGTCCTTGGAATCGCTGCTCATCATTTCCTGCTGCTGAGCGGCAAAAGAGGCCAAAGTCGAAGGCAGGAGCATGCTGTTCGTTGTGAAATGGCCGAGGTGGAACGTACTGCGATGTAGCAATCTCATGCCGTTCAGACTCTTCGGGTTCTCAGGATCGTATTGTAGCACGTGCATATCGCAATCGGCATCCAGGACCACGATGTACAGTGCGCCGTCGAAGGGCAAAAATTCCGCAGACATGACTTCCATGTGCATCTTGGGAGCCTTGCCAAGGACCGTGACCCTATATGGCTCTTCAGTGAAACCACCGAACCACAGCCCTTTCCATGCGTCTCCAGCTAACCACATGCCGCGACCTGGAAGAGTCTTGAGCACGTGGGTATAGCTTTGTGCATCGAGGAATGCGACAGGTAAGCATGACCCATCTTCCTTCATGCCACGGATCATCATCTTCAGTCCCTGAGCTGTGCCGATGAAGCCGCCAGGAAAAGGTCCTGCGAGCGCAGTAATGGCACCTCTGTTCTCTTCTCGCGCGAGCTGATGCAGCTTGACACCAGATTCGGGGATGTCTGGATCCGGAACAACGTCGATGATATCGTAGACGTACAAAGTTCCCTTCGCAGGCATATCTTCGCCGCGCTGTGCAGCAGTAGACACTACCACCAGCGGCTTCTGATCATGCGTGTTCTCAGACACTTCCAGCATCATGACTTGCAGGTCGGTAACCGCTGCGAGGTACGGCATATGAACGGTATCGATAATGTGGTGTGAGGTTGCTGAGATAAGATGGACGCTGTACTGTGGTACTTTCGGTCGAAGTGTAATGCCTGAAAGAGATGTCAGCTCCTTGATGGATTCAGCCACCAACGGAAACCAGAAAGGCGTTGCGGATGGGAGAATTGAAAGTGAAAGCTTAGTCGGTCTAGCAGCCTCTTGTAGACCCTACACTCCACTGAATCGGAGAGAGCGTGATGCTTGAAGAAGTGCGAAGTTGATTGAAGGGAACAACGATGGAATGCTGAGGGTTGAATGTCGCGAAAGGGAGACTTGACTTACCATCTTGTTCCGGATGTCGCCCATCCTCTTCGGCAAAGTAAAAGTCCACTTCTCTGCACGTAGCCACAGCGTACACGCTTCTCTCTTCATGATAAGTTATATGGCGAACGTCCTCGTCTTGTCCTGGAGATCCAATGATGACTTGACGCACGCTCCAACCTGCGCCATACCATGTGTCGGGAGGTAGCTGCTGCTCTTCTAGCTCCTCGTCGGCATTGAGGATGAAAAAGCCACTTTCGCATCCGACTCGATTGATGGGGCAAAGTATACTCGACCGATTGAGATCTGCACTTTGTCTGACTTCAAGGACCTTGGGTAGAGTCGAGGGTTCCTTCAAAAGAAAACAAGGTGGGGCTCCGGGGATTGCAACTGCGCTGTAGTTGCCGATATTGACGCTCTTCAGTGGCGGCGGGCGGGCGCTTTGCGATTCTGCAATGTTTTCGTTGTACTTTGGTATGTAAGAAACAGGCACCTTTCGGAATCGTAAGTTTTGATGCCATGACTTCTGTCCCGATATTTGAGGATGGTTAAAAGGTTCGTAAAGCACGACATCATCCATGGCTGTTCGGAGGATGAGGTATGGCTGCGTCAAGCCATCTTGACCAAGATCTGAGACCAGGACCTCGGTCAATGTTTCCTTTGTACCGACTCTGCGTTGCGTCGCGTCGGAAGCAACGACTGGTGGGAGGTGAGGCAGAGTGGGAATGGCGAACAAAGGCTGAAGATCTGGCAAGCTGAAGACGTGTAAGCCACCGTCGGCGTTGAGCAGGAATACAGCAGCAGATCCTTGCGTGAGTGCGCCAGCGTAGATTGACCCAGTAAGCCACTTCTTCTCTGCCATGCTTCCTTCAGCGTCGAGTGGTTCTAGCTCGTTGCCCTGGACTGATAGGATCTGGACGCTGCTATCGTCGCGTATCACGAGCACGTATGGATCGCAGACTGATACGTGCACGATGTTGAGCTCATTCTCTGCCTCATCCTCCATGGGTAGTATCTGGTTCATGGCCAATTTCGCATCGTACGTTCGTACCTCCTGCTTGCGAAACTGGACGATGATCTTGCCATCAGCAAGAGCCGCGACATCGACGGTTTCTCCTTCGCTTTCCCATTCTGACTTTGCATGCTCTGGATATCTGTCTTCCACGAAAGGCTCATCGCCCGAAGAAATCTCGTAAGCCTTTGTATTGACCCCTTCGAAAACGAAGAGCTTATTGTCCAGTGTGGAGTCGTCTCCGGCTTGATGAGCGCGAACAGCCCATGCACTCTTTGCATTCTCAAATCTGCTCGCGCGGCCTTGAGCAGGCACGACATCGCGATTCAGCAGAGTGAGTCTGCTAGACTGCTTTCGACCCGTGGCAGCAGCAAGCTGCAATTTATCGCTGCTCCTGCCCTGTCGGCCGAGACATGTGCGATGTATAGGTCCAAGAGATTGTAGGTGGTCTCGAATCTCGAAATGATAGGCGGCATTTGACGCACCAAGCTCTGTGTCCGATACTGCCCGCTTCTTTACTTCCGGCGCTGCATCGTACAGATCATCATCGTCCTCTTCAATCGCGTCTTCGTCTTCGTCGTCCCCATCTTTGCCAAGCATTTGGGCGTGCGAACGTTTTCTGCTTAGAGAAGCTGTTGGCTGTGACCAGCCCAAAAGCGATGAGGCGCCATCCTCGCTACCAACAAAGACACTACCAATAGGTAGATTCGCTATACACGAAGGCGCAGCACTGAGAGAAGTGACGCCATTATCTTCAGTAACTGGCGTGACATTTATTGCGCTTATGCTACGGCCTAGCAACTTGAACTCGATGGTTGCCAACGCGCCATCACTTGTCACTAGCAAAAGTTGACCCAATTTGGGGTCAATAGTCTCGATGCTGCAGTCCTCCAACTTCAGATTGAGGTGAGACTGGTCGGACATGCCGAAGTCGCTTTCCAGCTTGGCGAACTCATTGACCGCAGTGGCATTGGCTTTTCCACTCTGGTCAACATGCACCAGCTCATTTATGCCGACCAGTAGTGCGCCGCCAATGGGTAAAGGCAGAGGTATAACTTTCCAAAGTGTTGACGGAAGCTTTGGGACAGTGATAAGATTTGTTGACGCTCTCTGCTCCAAGTCGAGGGTGTAGACGGTGTACGTCAGGATGTCCTTTCGTTCTTCAAGTAGCGCGTTGGAAGGCTCAACTGGTGCCGAAAGTATACCAAAGGTCGGCTCTCTATACTCGTGCAAAAATGCCAAATGCACGGTATGGCTCAAGCTTGGGTCAAGAGCCGTGAGAGGCAACACGAACGAAGCTTTGTATGGTGTTTGCTCTTCTTCGCCATTGAGATGCGTCGACTCCCTGCGCTTGTTCACAGCTGACGTTGGCTCATTCTCAAAGCCATCTTCTTCTTCCTCGCCCGCTAGCTCATCTCCAAACTGGCGAAAAGGCAGGATAGCCAATTGCCTTGCGCCGAACTTCAATGCCGCGCATCTCGAGCTCGGATCGACTGTCAAGATGCTCTCAGATTCGGCGAGTGTCGGTCCGAATGGAGGAGCGATGACATTTTCGCCCTCGTAGTAGTGAAGACTGATTGTGCTGATTCGATGGTTCTCCGGGTCCCATTCGATCAGACTCAATTTGGCGTCTTTGAAGGCGATGATGATAGCATCGCCGCCGCTTGCGTTGTCGAGTGGCTTGATTCGGGCGAGCGAGATTACCGTGCCGGCTAGAGGATATTCGCCGATGAGGGAGAGTTTCTGGTCGACATTGAAGACCTGGAGCAAGGAGGTCTTTGCGACAATGAGGTTGTTGCTGTCGGCGCTCAGCAGGGAGCAGGATAGCGCATGTGTGACTGCCGTCGGCGGCAGTAGCTCGCTATAGCATTGCATACTGACGGCGACAGCTCATATCCGGAGCATTGAGGTGGTGGTGGTGCTGTTAATGCTGGCGATCGCGTCTGATTGTCCGCGAAGTCGAGTCGCGTTGAAGCCGAGCTTTGTTCCCTAAAATTTGAAGGAGGCTTTGATTGACGACAACCAGATTTGGCAACTGCGTTCTCGAAGCACGGTGACGTTTGTTTGACGGCGCGTAAACCTTAATGCGAGTAGCTCCTTCCTACTGCCAACTACTTGCTCCTCTGCTGCCTTGTTCGCTTTTCTCTGCTTGATCGGTGGCAGTGAGACGAGTCGAGAAGCTGTAGAAGGACCACAAGATAATCACCGAGCGGAGGGCATCTACGAAAAGGACAACATCACGATCGAGAAGCCGCTTCCCGAGACGCGCCTCCGAGACAGCTCCACCTGCGCGCGGGCACACGAGCTCTTCCTCAAAGCGATTAGAAGAGGATTACCATGGCGCTCATCGAGACGTCGCTGATATGGGTAGCATATGCCGTGTGCATTGCGATCCTGTTCTTCGTCAGCGCCATATTCGTGTACACATACCAAAAGCCTGGCGAGCGAACAGTAGCCGTAACCATAATATGCTGGATAACAGTCCTCTCCTTACTGGCGACTGTGCTCCTTATGCCAGTAGATATCGCGCTCGTCAGCAGTACGACGTCGAGAAAGCTGGGACGGAAGAAGGACTGGGCGACACCGGATAAGGTGGACGAGACTTTGTACACTCTGAAGATCGTATACTACACGCTTTACAGCCTGGATGCTGTTTTGTGTCTGCTGGTGGTGCCATTCACGTACTTCTACTACGAGGAGTATGATGAAGTGGCTACCGAAGAGGGACAGCAGACCATTGGCAACAGACTATGGGCTGCGTTCAGGTGGACTTTTGCCTTTATCCTGTTCTGTGTGATTCTGTTCCTTGTTGGCTTCTTCGTGCCGGTCACGAAGAAGGCGAGAGATGACCACAAAGATTTGGACTACTTCAAGGACCTCTTGACCGCGAATCACGGCGAGCGCGCGTTGACCTTCGCCATTGGAGTATTGATTCTGGTCGGCACTGTTTTGTACTGTCTGTACACAGCTCCAGGTCTGGCCCTGCTCCCTGTCTCGCTGATCAAGACGGCTCCATCTGTGTCAGCACCCCAGCTTCGTGAATCGACCCAGAGCCAGCTCGACCAGAATCGCGAACGACAGCGCCAGCTTGAAGGCCGCAGTGAGGGTCGCGAAGGCGGACTAGACCCCAGAGATCGCCGTGAGCTTGAGGCTCTTGTTCGGGAAGAGCGTACCTTGGCACGCAGACAGCGACTTGCAGAGGAGAATGCTGGCGAGGGTCAGAACTTCTTCATCAAGCTCTGGCTCAAGCTTGAGGCCATTTTCCGACCTCTTAAGCTCATCTTCGGACTCTTGATTCTGGTCATCTCCCTGATCATCTTTGCCAGTATGCTCATCACGATGGTCGACAAGATCAAGAACTCAGTATGCGGAGTTTCATGCGGCTACCTGTTGGGCAAGACCAAGATCTTCCAGCCTGTTAATGCTCTCCTGCGTGAGACATCCAAGGTGTTCCCGATCGACTACGTGATCTTCCTCTTGATCACTCTGCTGTTCTTCTGCGCCACCGTCGTCGGTCTGGCTACCATCGGTATCCGCTTCCTCTGGGTTATGCTTTTCAGGATCCGGAAAGGTCACACTACGCCAAATGCCATGCTCATGGCCACGGTGCTTCTCACTCTGATGACTTTGGCTCTCAACTACAGCTTGGCAATGGTAGTCGCTCCTCAGTACGCGACATTCGGACCCCAGACATTCTGCGACCGGCCATCGCACAATCCAGACCTACAACCTGATTGCAGCAAGCACCATAATGCCATCAAGGTAAGCTCCATTATATACTGTACTATTCGAGACACTAACATTCTCCAAGCCCTGTTCCGAACGCACCGACAACCCCATCGCAAAGATGGTCTGCACGCCATCTGTCGTGTCCACTTTCCTCAATCGCATTACTGCCAACTTCCCGTACCTCGGTGTCGTCGACTTCTACGCTCAGTTTGCCTTCCTTGGCATATTCGTCATCGTCTTCTTGGTCACGCTGTTCCGTGTGCCGAAACTTGATGAAGAACAAATGGACGAAGATCTCCGCGAGGCGGAAGAGGAAGGTCTCTTGGCAAGCACAGGAAGAAGGTTCGGTGCTACTTGGCAAGATATTACTGGCAAGCCACGAGGCGTGAAGAGAAGTGATTACGGTGCTGTTGGTGGAAGTGCTGCTGCTGGAGAGGACTAATTGAAGAATGCATTGTTGAGCAAGGTGGCTGAGAATGACAATTTTGTGTATTTGCTGCCCGAGTAAATGATCATTGATACCATAGGTGCGAGATCGATTAGATGCAACGACAGGATTGTAGGCGCAGAGCATGTACACTTATCTGGACAGAATCACAGCAGTCTTGGAAAATATTACACACATGCTGCCATGAGATCACTGGGTCCGCTGTCTCATCATTGCAATTCCCTGTCATCCTCCGATCTCGAGTCACATTGACCTCTATAGACTACACATCGTTGACTCCTGTCTTGACACGAATGCCGTGTCTCTGCGGCATGACCGGCAGGCTCAAGCGCATTGCAGATTAGAGTACAGTCACCTGCCAGACCCGATCAAATAGCGCCCGTGCAAGGGTCTTCCGCAACGGCGGATTTAGTAAAGTGAATAACAATTAGCTATAATATCGCTGCCGCTAGTAAATGTTGTCGATCTCGTGCGTTTCTAAGTGCTAAGAGGGCTCTTACAAGGAGGTTATTTATAGTACCCGCTAGGATAACGATTAGGGTTAATAAAGTAGCTTTTCTAAGCCTATCTAGAAGCGGCTTCTATAGACTAATCGTCTTAAAATAGACGATATATTAACGATTACTAAACCGTTCTTAATAGCGTATAGTCTATTATATACTAATAGTAAGCTACGGCTCTTCTACGAGAGCTAGTAATATTAAAGGTAGGATAGACTATCGACTATACTTCTTAGTATATAAGCGCGTAGAGCCGTATCTATATCGCGTTCTATAGATATATACGATAATAGTATAGAATATAATATATTAAAGGATATTAAGTAATTAAGAAAACTATATATAAGGATACTAGATCGAGAGTAGATATAATAATCTATAATAGAGGTTTAGATAATATATAATTTAAGACTAAGTTATCGCTAGAGGTTCCTATTTTATTAGTAATCGTTCCCTTACTTACTTACCTATCCTTCTACTATAAATATTTAACTTCGCGTATATAGCGATAGAGGCTATCGTCTAGCGTATATTCTACTATTAGTTAACTCGTCCTTTACTTCTATCTCTTCTTTATTAGTTAAGCTACTATTAACGCCTCTTAGATAGTATAGTCTACTATAGAATACTCGAGAGTATATTAAAGAAGGCCGCTAGCGATATAGTATCTTGCCTACTAAAGTAAGGTACTTAATTAAGGTATTAAGATACTATACTACTTAGGATCTTACTTATATTATAGTAGTACTAGAATAGCTATATTAGATAGTCTATATAGTTATAAATAAGGTTATAATACTATAGGTTAGTAGACTTAAATTAGACTATTAAACTATTAGTTTCTTATCGTAGAATAGGTCTATAGAGCCTCTCGCTTACTACGTAAGTTTAGTACTCTAATTACTAATAGAATTATCTAATTTATTAAGTCTAGAGCTAAAGGGCGTAGAGCTATATACATATAGATTAAATACGCGTTAGGTCTCGAGAATAGCGAATTAACTATTCGTAGGCGGCTCTATAAATATAGATTTAAGCGCCTAGTTACTAGAGTTGTCCCCTTTATAACTAACGAAGTCCGTAACCTCTATAAGTAGTTTAATAGCTTTATAGAAGGCTATAAAGATAGGCTAAAGATATTTAGTAATACTAGTACCTTTAGCTATAGTAGCTTATACTAATAGCGAGTAACTTACTAGCGAGGTAACGCCTTTAATTTAGACTATTTAATACCTCGTTTCTAGCTTAAAGAAGAATAATACTATAT
The DNA here is from genome assembly GCA_013365205.1 of Pseudocercospora cruenta. Taxonomy (NCBI): domain Eukaryota; kingdom Fungi; phylum Ascomycota; class Dothideomycetes; order Mycosphaerellales; family Mycosphaerellaceae; genus Pseudocercospora; species Pseudocercospora cruenta. The sequence continues at coordinate 28,404 of JAASFE010003322.1, forward strand.
CTATAGCTTTATCTATAGTAGGCGTAAGTCTAAGCTAATATACTAGCTAAAGAAGGACTATTCTAGAGATATTAAAGGGCTCGGAAATATAACCTAAGAAGAGCTTATAAAGTATATATTACCTAAGCTAATCCGCTTCTAATAGGAGTATATTCTCGGTAAGCTAGATAGCGAGCGAGATTTAGAAGGATTTAAACTATTAGTAACTCCTATACCCTTATTATATCTAAGATAGGTTTCTATAAAGCCCTTTAAGCCTATCTTAATATTAATAATAAGCTTAATCCTATTATACTTATAGAAGATAAGATACTATTATTATATCTTAATAGAGCGCTAACCTATAGA
>JAASFE010003322.1:28820-70074 GCA_013365205.1 Pseudocercospora cruenta
AAGGTAGATATTAAGAAGAGAGATATCTCTTATAATATAGATCTATAGCCGCTAAACTCGCTAAATCTTAATCCTATTAAGAATATCTAGACTCTTATAAAATATCGCCTTTATTATAACTTTAATCTACTATCTTTAAGGGCTAAGTATATCTAGTAAATCTAGTAAGCTTAGGACGATTTAACGTAGCGGGAGATCGAGATAGTAATAGTATTATTTAAGAGGCAAATATTACTTATCTAGTTATAGGAAGGTATATATACTAGATACTAATAATAGTATAGAGTTAGAAGAGTCGGAAACGATAGTATTTATATATTGTTATAGCGTAATTATTATTGTATATTAAGTCATATATAGAATAGAGAATTTAATATTCCTAATTCGAGATTACGATTATATATACGTAACTAAGATTTTATAATATATAGTTTAAATAATAGTTATCGTTTAAACACGATAGGATCGCTTACTTATCAATTATAGGTACGATATTACAAGGGGGTTAATTAAGGCCTTGTTAGTACAGGGTGCGGCAGCGCTATTTGATCGGGTCTGAGAAGTGACTATACAGTATTGTTGTTGAGAAGGGCACTGCAAGACGCGTCTCGAGGTCTTTTGTTGGTCCGAGCTCAAATTTCGTCACCACTTCTCCTGGACGGTACCACCTTGATTCTGTTCACTCTACGCCTGACGCCTCCTTGAATTGAGACTCATCATGCAGACTGCTTGCCCTATTCGGCCATCGGAGTCGAGCAATGGTTGAAGGACTCAACATGCATTTACGGCAGTGACCGCATTGCGTGCTCAACGACCCCTGCAACCTCTGGCCGATGTCGTGCGCAACAACAGCCCAAGCTTCATGATTTCCAAGGTCAGGTATTCCTTGAGATCTCGAAAACGACGGCTTTCAAAGTATGTAAAGGCTCCAGCAACTTGGAAGCCTCAGTATGGGTTGGACGAATAGATTGGCTGCTTTGGCAGTGTCAGCAGCATGGACTGGGATCGTGGCAGCAGCAAAACAACCAAACTTTGTGTTTATCTTAACTGATGATCAGGACTTGCACATGGACTCCTTGGACTACATGCCATTGCTCCACAAACACATTATTCAAGAGGTTCGCGAAACGACAATCTTAGAATCAGAAAAATATTAATGCATCCCAGGGCACTTCTTTTGATCAGCACTACTGCACTGTATCGATTTGCTGCCCAAGTCGAGTGAACATCTGGACCGGTTTGACAGCACATAGGAACAATGTGACGGACCTGTTCCCACCATACGGTGGCTATCCAAAATTCGTTCGGGAGGGCTTGAATGACAACTGGCTTCCGCTATTCCTGCAGCAGCTTGGTTACAACACTTATTATACTGGAAAACTATTCAACTCACACAACGTGGATAATTACAACGATCCTCCCGTGAATGGCTTCAACGGATCTGACTTCCTTCTGGATCCATATACATACTCCTACTATGGCGCTTACATGAGTCGTAATTTCGAACCTCCAGTCAGCTATGAAGGTCTCTACTCGCCCGACGTGATCGCTGAAAAGGCGTATGGCTTCTTGGAAGAGGCTTCTCAACATTCGAATCCATTCTTCATCGGAGTTGCTCCCATTGCACCGCACTCCGACTTCGATCCGAGAAAAAGTAAACAAATGACGATACCTCTATCTGCTCCACGACATGCCCATCTTTTCAAGGATTACAAAATCCCACGTACTGCCAACTTCAATCCCACCCGAGCTTCTGGCGTCGGTTGGACCAAGCAGCTTGAGCGACTGAACGATACTGTGGTCGAATACAACGATGAGTTCCAGCGAGGCAGACTAAGGGCATTGCAGGCTGTCGATGAAATGGTGGAAGGAATCGTGCACAGGCTTGAAGACAAAGGTCTGTTGGACAACACCTATGTCATCTATACGACCGATAATGGCTACCACATCAGTCATCACCGACTCTCACCTGGAAAGGAATGCCCATTTGAAACAGACATCCATATTCCCCTTGCCATTCGTGGACCAGGAGTCCCTGTCGGTCATATCGCAGGGGTCGTATCCTCGCACACGGATCTCACACCGACTATCCTCAAGCTTGCTGGTAGCGATCGACCAGACCTAGACGGCAGCCCGATACCGCTGACCATAGAAGAGCTGCAAGACCCAGATGTTGGCGAACATGTGAACGTTGAGTTCTGGGGTCAAGCTCTTCCAGAGGGAATATACGGCAAGCTCGGCAATTCTACTCTTCGCCCGGGCGAGGCACCCATAACTGCTCGAAACAACACGTACAAGGCTTTGCGACTGATTGGAGATGGATACAATCTGCTATATGCTGTTTGGTGCACTGGAGACAAGCAATACTACGACCTCGATCGCGACCCTGGCCAGATTGAGAACCTCCTGGACCCGGACTTCGCTCAACTTGCGGAGCGTTACAGCCTTGCCGGCCGTTCCTTCAAGCATGTCGTTGATCGCCTCGACTCGCTACTCATGGTGACAAAATCGTGCAAAGCACACACCTGCAGAAGACCTTGGGAGACGCTGCACCCGAATGGCAAAGTCAAAACTCTCAAGGACGCCTTGAGATCGCATTACGATGCTTTCTATGATGGTCAGGCCAAGGTTAGCTTTTCGTCTTGTCCGCTTGGTCACCTCATTAGTGAGGAAGGACCACAAGAGGTCATTGCATGGAATGGCGACGTCGAGGATATAAGCTCTCCAGATTATGGCAAGCAGAAGACATTTGAATACACCGGCCACTGGAGTTGGTGGACTTGAGCCGAAACAGCTGCGGCGTTGGCCATGTGACGTTCAACCATGCCCTTGAGCTTGTCGATCCCGTCAGATGTCGCCCCCAAGGATGTGCGACGTCGCTGACACACCGTCGTGCTTACGATCTCGGCGATGAAATCCAGTAATACTCGTCGAACCGGTCGCAATGGTATCGATGACTGGCAACTTGATCACTGCAAGTGTTCAAAAGTTTGTTCTCCGTAAAGGCATCTCTTCCTGGTCATCGGAGCATCGCCCGAAGCGATCAGCCGACCAGTCTTTCTTGGCCGATTGCCAGTCATGCCGGGTTGGTTGCACGACCAAGATTGCACTCCATCCTTCGCTAGACAGAGATTTCTTCACGGTCCATCAAGCCCACAGCAGAAGCATGGGGGTTGAGTCTGGAAAAGTGCATCGCAAAGAAACTATGAGCCTCTGATACTGCTTCCACGGCATTGCAACATCGTGCCCCACCCTTGCGCAAGCGCTTGGCCCCCTCTTCCTCTCCATCTTTCATTCACCATTGTTCTCGCCAAACAAATCTTTACACATCCGATCACAACTTGTGGGCGCAGCAGCTCAACGCCGCCGCCGCAGCTCTCGATATGGTTCGCGGTGAGCTGCACGATCGCGGTGCACGCCGCAGTCGGCGCTGCAAGCAGTATCCTTCCCGAAGGGCCCGCTACAACCGCGTGAACACCCATGTCATCCTCGTGAATATGATTCGACCGAGCTGATATACCTTAGCTCTCTTTGGACCCTACTTTTTGTTTTCTTTGGCTTCACTGCGACTAACTCTCAGAAACCATTCGCTCCACTATGGCGCCGCCTGAAGAGATCGAAGAGTCTAGTCGACCCTCGACAGGCACACTTGACGAGGAAGATGTTGAGACAATTGTCGACGAGAGTGCACCACTCCTACCTGGCGCCGGCACAGAACCATTGCTATACCGCACAATCAGCGTGAGTAAATGAACATCGCTTGAGCGAATTCGTTATGCTAAGTTATGTGTCACGTAGAGAGAAATTGGCGCCGGCGATCTACCTCCTGACGATGCAGACCTCGAACTCGCGAAGAACGAATTCAAATCCGAAAGCAGTTCGACGGGAATCTACGCGACCATATCCTGCATGCTTCTGGGTGTTTTCCTCTCCAATGTAGATGCCAGTTTGGTTCTTGCCACGTATGGTCAAGTGGCTTCAACCTTTGGGGATCTCGAAAACGGATCTTGGATCCTTTCCTCTTTCATTCTCTCGCAATGCGTCGCTCAACCACTCTATGGCAAGCTTGCAGATGTCTATGGACGGAAAGCATGCCTCCAAGCTTCATATATTCTCTTCGCTTTGGGTACACTAGGGACTGGAATTGGGCGCACACTATTGGAAGTCATAATCTGGCGAGCAGTCCAAGGCTGTGGATCTGCTGGTATGACCTCAATGGTATCGATCATAATTGCCGACCTCGTCCCACTCCACGAAATCGCGACTTTGCGAAGCTATGTCAACATTCTGCAAACGACTGGCCGCAGTTGTGGTGGCGTGATAGGAGGCGCGTTGACGTACGCCTTTGGCTGGAGATGGGCTTTTATCATTCAATTGCCTCCTACAATCATTGCCATGCTGCTTGTGCAGAAGAGGCTGCACCTGCCACGCCGGACAAGCTCGGCTTTGACGCAATGGCAGAAGTTGAGAAGAATTGACTTCCTGGGCTCGCTTTTCTTGTGCACTCTTATCTTCTGTGCCTGCTTCATTCTCGACACCGGGGGTCAGAAATATCCATGGCGCTCCCAACCTATTTACATCACGGCTGCTGCAGGTGCTGTATCGCTCCTTGGCTTCGTCATCACCGCCAATGTCGTGGCAGAGCCCGTCTTCCCACTACGACTTCTAGTTGAGTATGCCGTCATCACGAATTATCTAATCGCCTTTTTGCAGGTGTTACTACAGTTCTCGCTGATGAGCGTGGTGCCACTTTACTTCCAGGCCACCAAGAAAGCCAACTCTGCGCAGGCAGGCGCTTATCTTGTTCCCGCTTTCGCAGGAAACACGATCGGTGGTTTGATCTCGGGCTACTTCATCAAAAAGACAGGCCTTTACAAGCCGATGACAGTCATATCGCCGCTCTTTGCTGTGCTTTGCATGTGTCTCTGCTATTTCACCTGGAATGGAGACACTTCTGTGTTCGGATCACTGGCTATCCTCCCTGGCGGACTGGCTTCAGGCATGGTATCAAGCTCAATCTTCGTTGGTCTCGCGGCTGGAGTCCGAGAAGAAGACATGGCGCTGACGGCATCTGGCCTATACCTCTTCTTCAATCTCGGCGCAATTGCTGGCGCCAGTGCAGGAGCTGCTGTCTACCAAGCCAGCCTGAGAACTGGTCTTGCTCATGCTCTGGCCGGAGTCGAGAATGGAGCAGAGATCATGCGGAAGGCTCTTTCTGATATCAGCTACGTGCAGAATGCAAGTGACAGAATACGAGAGCTGATCATGCCAGCTTATGTCTATGGACTGCATCAAGTGAACCGTAAGTCTGATACATCTCCCATGAGCACACAAATAGATACTAATGATTCGCAGTACAAAGCATTGTCTGTGCCGGAGTATGCTTCGCGATCGCTGTCTCAACGCAGCAAAGGCGTATCAAGCGCAAGTAGAGGAGATCTCACACAACTAGATCGGACATGGTGCTTTCAGAATTGAGCATTTAGCGAAGGCGTTTGGACTGCGGTGGCTCACATGGTTACTAGACTACTGCATGAACAAAAGCATTGAGATTTAGACGGGTCATTGATGTTTGCGTGGATGGACCATAATAAGAAGGCAAGTTCAAGGTAGTATACTCAATGGAGGTGATGCTTCGAACGATTTCCGATGTCATAGGAGTCGGTCATGCCCGGCCAGGACCAGCCACGAAGCTGTATTCACCGACGAGCCAGCAATAACAGGCATCACCAGAACCCACACGCAACATTCACACAATGGAGCAAGGTTTGCTATTCCTCCTCTTCTATACCTTGGGGTTCTGCATCGCAAAGTACCAAGCTTCCCGCAAAGCATCAATCCAACGCGATACTCACGATGTGCCACTACCTACCCGACATCATCTACAGCGACTGCGGTCATTACAAGCAGAAAGGCTATCGTCACACGCTGTGCATGGCGGCAGCTCAAGCACGTGCTCAGGGTCGCAAGGAGCCGACTGCTTGTCATGTTCCTCAGCAAGTGGAGTATGTTGATGGGAAGTGTCCTGCTTGTGCTGCAAGGGTAGTCATGAAGAAGTACCGGTCTGAGAGCATGAAGGAGACATCGAAAGACGAATTGTTCGCCTAGAAGAGAGCTTAGGTTAGGAGAAGTAAGCAGAATGGATTCAACGTCCGGTTTTCCTTGTACAGCAATGTCCCTATACTACTCCTTTTTTGAGCCCTCACATCCCATCGCGGCTTCATGGTCGTGGTCTGAGCATCCCATGCTGTTCTCGAGACGGCGGTCTGAGCAGCAGATACACGAAGAGCGGCGAGCAATCGAGGTGATGAGACAGCGACTGCTGAAGTCTCACCCTGGCAGAATCCATCGTCTTTTCTTCGATGCTTCGTCTTCCAACTGCTGCGCGCATTTTCTGCAGACCCCTGGTATGGTTAATGTCGGTGGCATTAAGCCACAATAGTAAGGTGATCGTCCGGTGTAGGACATCATGTTAACCGCCCGGGCACAGTGTATCTCGATCGTAGTGTGTTTTGCGCGGTGACCGCACCCTCTGTATCTCTCTTCCGGAGACCACTTGCAGCACATGTTGCTCACGCAGGACAGGAACTGCAGATGTCTCTGGGATATATTAGAAGAAACATTGCTATAAAAAGGAAGCAGAGTCCTTGATGCCCGCAAAAGAGAGCAGAGTGGCAATGACAACGTGAAGTGGCTACTATGACGATGTTCCATTGCTTCCATATTGTAGGCCACTCGTTTGTGACGCAGATCGCTATCGATTCGCGTAGCTCAGATCTGATCGGAGAAGCAATCAGTATTGTATGCAAAACGCCTTGGTGAGTCACTCGTTCGCTCACGCCAATTACAGAAAGCATCGTTTCCCAACGTCGCGCCTTTGCCTTTCCTATCATGCCCATCGCAAAGCCCATCTCTCAATTCACAGCCGTAACTTCCAATCCGCCTTGTCCAAGCACAAGCCTCATACCAGGCTCGGTCTCCAGGAAGAAGTAGGTCAGCGCAGCCTCAATTTGGTTGTCGGAGAGACGCCAGAAGGAGCCCTTTTCGGGGACAGGAGCTGATACCGGATACTTGAATCCTGTCTTTTGGTACTCGCTGATAATCGAAGAGTGTGGCACCTTGCCAAGGTACAACGCTTCTTCAGACGTGTTCCAGTCCCTCTTGTGCACTTCACCACCAAAGGTTTAGTTGGTGATGGCATGACCCATCTCTGCGAAGATGTCGTCCTCGAAGAACATCTCGGGCAAGGGACCATATGTCGCCAGGTGCAGAGCGTGAGCCACCTCGTGGACCAAGTTCATCCCGAGCTCGAACCAGCGCCGTCGCCGAGCGGCCATGCTGAGGTCTGGCCGCTTCAGCATATTGCACACCGTACCGTTGATCGTGATGCGGCTGCGAAGACCCGTGCTTGTCTCAGCCGCTTTGCCCTTAACGAGGGGGTCGCATCTAGCACTAAAGATGTCACATTCATCGTCCTCGAAGAGCAAGGCCACTTTTTCAGCAAGATCTCGCAGCGCCTGCAGGACCTTCTCTTCCTGTTCAGCTGGCAGTGGCCTATTTGAATCTTGGTAGACTCGACTGAACCGACCACGCATTACTCCGTCCAGGTCTTTCTTCGACGTGAAGGAGCCGAAGAGAAAGGCGTGCCAGAAGTGGGTGGCATGCACGCACTCGATGGCGATAGTCGCCATTCGCAAGGCGGGCAGAAGTCGCAGATAGTCGGCCTTGGATAATCCGACCCAGCGCTCGAGGGAGAAGAGCGGATGAATGACCTTGAATGATTTCGCGATATGACGGTCGAGCTCTTGTGGGGTGAAGCTGCGATCGGATGGTTAGATAGCGTATCATGTTAGACATGGCAGAAGATACTTACTCCGCGATTGCGGCATATGCCTGGGCGTCTTGCGGCCAAGAGTCCATGGTGTTGGTATCGATATTTGACTTGCTGTGTAACGAAGAGTTCTGCGAAGCTAGTGTGTATGTAGTGGAGAAGAATTGAAAGGGCGTAGAGAGAGCGTTTTATGTGTGCCTAGCCCGCGAGTGATTCGATGGTCACAAGCAGTTCGAGGTCGTGGAGTCCGTGCTCTTGCGGACGGCATTTGTTCACATGCATCCGGCGCACGTGCTAATCTCTTGTCAAAGGAAAGAGTGCAGGTCGGCGGATTGAATCGAGGAGCTGATGCCTATAGCAGTCAGGGTGTAGTGCGAAGCTATGCTGGAACAACTGGGCTACTGTGCTCAGGTTGGAGGCTGGATGTGCGACTTGCGGTGTTCTTTGCGAGATCCCATTGATTACTGACTCTGGGGACGACAGTGCTCATCGGAAGCCCTTGAAGAGACGTGCGCCATTAAGAATGTCGTCTCGGGTCCAGAAAGCGTCAGTGTAGAAGGCATCAATCCATGCCTCGGAGACGTCCATGTATTTGGGCGGCTTGAGGACCTGTGAGCAGTAACTCAGCTCAGCATACGTTTTGGATAAGAGGAAGTCTGTGGAAGGGATGTTGGTAAGAGCCATTTCATGACCCGATTGCGTGCAATGCAGGCCTCCTCCAAAAAAGCACTTCTCAAGGGCTTGCCCAGTTTCCGCGAATGTGTCGTTCTCGAAGAACATGTCATCGCAGTCGCCATTGATAGCATTGTGCATCGCGTGAGCGACCTCGTGCACCATGGTGACAGCCATACAGATCTGCTTCTGCCGATGTATCCTGGCGGCCTCGTCCGAATGTCTGCGGTTGCTCTCACTGATGCGCAAATTATCAAGTAGCTCCGTGTCGATCTTGATATCGCTACCAACACGGAAAGCGCTGGCCCGAAAAGGTTTTCTGGAATTAGCAGAGCATTGACCATGCCCTTTGATGTATTCAAAGGTGAAAGTCACATATGCGGACACTTCTTTGAGGACGCTCGAGATGTTGTGCTGATTCTCCGGAGGTAGCGGTCTCGATGAATCTTTGTAAATCCTACAAAAGCATCCCACGTCTTCACCGTCTTGGTCGAACATGGCGACGACTTTGGGCCCGTAGGCCAGTGCGTGGAAGAAATGTAAGGCTCTCGCGCAGACCAGTATCCTCGAAGCGAGCAAAATAGTTTCCTGAATTAGCTCAAAGTCGTCCTCTGAAAGATTGAGCCATCGGCTGCGAGCGAACATGTCATGAATTTGTGGGTTTGTATCTTCCGCTGGGACAGAGGGCGTCCTCGATGATGGCCTATTTCGCGAATCATGGTTATGATCGATTTCTGCACTAAAGGGCTCAGAACATACCCTGCAGCGTCCATTGTGCGCTTGAACTCGAGTCGGAAGATTTTCAAGGACGCTGGTCGTCGCCGTAGTGATTCAGCTGCGCATCCAGTTCAGCGCCCCTTTGACGTGAGTCTGAAATGTTGTGAGCCAAGGTGTGCGACTCGGTTTCCGCTCCCAATTTGCATGAAGTAGGGCGGCTTTGGTTCGGGTCGCCATCGCAACGGGCCCATTCACTCGAAGGACCGAGTCCGTGCAGTGTCTTGTGAGCGTCCCCATATTCCGAATCATGCCAGTACGATATAGGGCCGCTGTAGTGACGGCCGCGTATTGAGAATCGCACCTGTGCTTGAAGAGCGCTTTGTGTCGTGTCACCGTTACGATTGGCTTCCGATATCGAGCATTGCGTCGTCGCAGCGTAGGTCTTGCTGTGTTGCTGTATAGCTGCACCCCCATTCTGAGTATACAGATCAAGAGTTTTGAGTATGAAGAGATGACCAGGAGAGTACAACCCCCTTGCTCATATGAAGATGTCAGCAGCTGCCGTAGTATAGGCACGAAGGCCAATGCCAATGTGACGTGGTCTTGGGTGTGTCGGAGTGGTGTATCTGCGACTACAGTAATCAACAGTCGGAGAAGTACCTCTTATGTAGGCGCACGTCTCAGGCTGCCGTGAAGGCGTTCCACGATCATTGAATCTTTGTGCGCGACCCTAGGGAGATGAGCAACTACCACAAAGCCATTACGAAGGATTGCTACGAGCAGCGCTCACAGATTGCAAGGCACGTGTCTTGCCATTATTCAAAACAGCAGCTCTCATGTTAATCGCGTTGTACCCGATGTTCATGTCTTTGTGTGCCGTTGTTGTCCAAGCAAGCAAGAAGCGAACTTGGAAGTCGCGTGAAAGAATAAGCGCGATCTTGGTCAAAGCTTTCACGCTACGCCCAGATCGGAAGGTCCATCTTGGATTGATCTACCGGGACATCTCTTGGCAAGGATCCCCGTCATACATGCCTTCTACGATAGGCTGAAGCCCACGAGAACTGCACTGCCGCGTCTTTAAGCCGCATAATCCTACATCTTACCTTTGCGATAATGATGTGGCAATTACATGTACGATGGGCAGAAATGTACTTGATCAGGCAGGAGGGAAACAAAACATCTTATCTACAAACCGATACAGGATCGCATATGAGACAACGTTTGGACATCATGACTTTGGAGAAGTAGTGTGTACATTCTTTGCTTTCTACGCTGGACAAGTTGAGATGAGTATGCGGTCTTTCTTCCTCCTTCTCACCGGCCTGCTGGCTTTGGGCGGTGCATCGCCCACAGCATGGTATCCTGGATCTGGTCCTCTGGCGAATTTCCCTTCATTGCTAGATGTAGATCTGGAAGATCTGTCTACGGGATTAGAGAAAGGATTTTTCACCAGTGTTGATTTGGTCAAAGCATATCAAGCTCGAATTTTGGAAGTCAACGACACTCTGCACATGGTCACCGAGCTCAATCCAGATGCTTTGACCATTGCCGCCTCACTGGATGCTCAGAGAAAGAAAGGCACAATCCTGGGCCCGCTCCATGGAATTCCGATTCTCATCAAGAACAATATCGCTACTGCCGATAAGATGAACAATACCGCGGGATCTTGGTCCTTGTTGGGAGCAAAAGTGCCTCGGGATTCGACGATGGCTGCAAAGTTGCGAAAGGCAGGAGCAGTCATCTTAGGAAAGACGAATCTCTCCCAATGGGCGAATTATCGGAGCGACAACACCAGCAATGGCTGGTCTGCTTATGGCGGTCAGACTTATGGCGCTTACTATCCCAAGCAAGACCCAAGCGGCAGCTCAAGCGGTTCTGGTGTGTCAAGCTCCATAGGTCTTGCGCTGGCGGCTCTCGGCACTGAAACGAGCGGAAGCATCCTGAGTCCCTCAGATGTCAATAATCTGGTAGGCATTAAGCCAACAGTTGGATTGACGAGCCGTTATCTGGTGATCCCGATCTCGGAGCACCAGGATACTGTTGGTCCTATGGCAAGGTCTGTGAAAGATGCCGCGGCAGTCTTGCAAGCTATCGCGGGCCCGGACGACTACGACAACTACACGTCTGCTTTTCCATTCGACAGTGTCCCAGATTATGTCTCCGCTTGTGACTACAACTCGCTGGCCGGTGCTCGCATTGGTGTGGCTCGAAATGTCCTTGAGATCTGGGGAAAGTACACCGACCAGCCTGTGCTGGATGCCTTCGACGAGGCGATCAAGCAGATCGAAGCAGCAGGAGCCACGATCGTCGATGCCAACTTCACTGCCTTCGCTGCTTGGCAGAATGACACCAACAACAATCTCGTCTTCAATGCCGACTTCCTATCAAACTTGGCCAACTATCTCTCCGAGCTCTCATACAATCCGTATAACATCACCGATCTAGCCGAGGAGCGAAACTGGACGCATTCGCATCCCATCGAAGATTGGCCTGAACGTGATACAGATGCATGGGATGCCGCGCTCAAGCAGGGCTGGAACAACACAGATCCAAGATTCTGGCCCGCATACCAGATCGGCAACATCTATTATGGTGGCGAGGGCGGCATCCTAGGTGCTTTGAACAGGACGAATACCACTGCTGTCTTGCTTCCAACTCAGCTGAGTCCTAGCATCCCGGCTCTCGTGGGCAGTCCAGTCGTGACCGTGCCTATGGGCTTCTATCCATACAATTGGAATGTTTCGATGAATGGGTTCGGCAATCTGGTGGCAAGCGGACCGAATATACCTTTTGGGTTGTCCTTCATGGGCGATCTCTGGAGTGAAGAGACGCTGGTCGGGTATGCTTATGCCTACGAGCAAAGGACTCATCACCGCAGCGACGTATTGCCGTACATCAGGCCCAATACGGAGCTGGTAAATGTGGTTGGCAAGGCTTGATGGGATCAAGTGGCTTCGGTACATCAAGCCACATTGATAAAGAGGTAGAAGAGGAGTGTCCAGCTCGAAAAGATGCAAACGAGGCTGCGTGGACCATGACTCGAAGCCGAAGAAGGCGTCGTACTATTGCTCGTTAGCTTTGGTCGGACTGTTTCTTAGAGCGCCACAACGCGAATCATCAAGAAAGCGTTCGGCAGGTGAACTTACTTCGGAGCTTGTGCAGGGTCACCACCGCTAGGTTGCCGTACAGATTGAGGTTGCCTGTAGCCGATTTTGGTCAGACGATTGCGCCACAGACATTGCTTGTACATGCTTGCTACGGATCCTGAAGCGCGAAGAGTTCCTTCAACTTACAAATTAGCTTGCCACCAATTACACCTTGCATTCGCAGTGTTGTCAGTGATCTGCCTCAAGTTTCCAGTGGTGTTGAAGACCTTCATATTTGCAGCAGAACCGAATGTGTTCCAAGTGGGCACATCAGCTCCATTCGGATTACCAGTCCGCATGAATCGCAAGAAGTATCGCTGCATGTTCACAGCAACCTGAACAGAAGGGTCATTCGTCGTAGAGCCAGTGTAGTAAGTGAAACCCACATCACTTCCGTGATACGCAGGGGGCACCGCGAAGAAGTATGAATAAGTCTGATTGTTGTAAGCCTTGTCCAGGTAGAAGGTGTTGCAGGTGAAGACCTGTTCAGATATGGCAAAATCCGTGCGCGCGATCTGATTTGTGTAGCCCCTGCTGCCGTCAAAGATCGGTGGATACAGAGTCCTGTTGATGTACGCAAGATTGCTGGACGTAGCTGAGTTGAGCGTCATCCAGCTCCCTACATCCTGCAGAAAGGTCGAATCGTTCGAAGCATACGGACTCGTGAATCCAATGCCTTCATCAGCATTATGGCCAACCGTGACGGCCACATTCTTGTTGAAGCGACCATTTAGAAGCAGCGTGCCTGGCAGATCTGGCACGTAGCTGCCATCTACTGCAGGGCCAAATGTGAATTGTCCATAAAGTGAATCGTACACCTGCTGTGCATTTGCTTTGAACACAGTAGAGAAGTCCAGCTTGCGGGCGGATGCCAAATCGGAGACCCCCAAAAGTTTCAAAAAGCCAGAAAAGGCTTGGTTCCGGGTATCATCGTTCTCTTGTGGTTGGAAAGCAGGGGACTGGATGATGGCTTTCTGGAAAAGCGATCCGGTAGATGAACTTCCGCCGTATGCAGTGATGTGGTGCATGATCGATCCTGCGCCAGCGCTCTCTCCAATAACAGTCACCAAATTGGGATCACCACCAAATTTTGCAATATTCTTCTGAACCCACTGCAGAGCATATCGCTGATCAAGAAGTCCAGCATTGGCGTCTCCATCTCTCTGGAACGATGTTCCTGCCAAAAATCCGAATGCTCCAAGCCTGTAGTTTGGACTGACGAATATGACACCATTGCCTCCTTGCTCCTTGTCGCGAACGTAAAAGCCTGCTGGGTTGAGATCTTTGGCTCCAGAAATGTATCCTCCGCCATAGAATTGCACAATCACTGGCACCCCTGGTGCCTTTCCTGCATTGTTGAGCACAATCCGAGGGACGTAGACATCCAGAAACAAGCAGTCTTCCGTAGTCCTGCTGTCTGGTGCAGTTGCTGGGCCAGGGCCTGCGCTGAAGTCTGAAGGCTTGAAAGACATCTGGCCGGCAGCGTATCTAGGAACCCACTGGTTGGTCGTATACTGCCATGCTGGGATGGCTTGCGCGCAGACCCTCTGCTCTCCGCCCTTCTGGACAGCCGAACGATTCGTCAAAGGAGGCTGCGGAGCCCTGAATCGATTGTCGCCAGAAGGACTGGCTGCATATCTTACATCGTAGAAGACATAGACATCGTACTGCGTGTTGAGGAGAGTCGGTTGCTGTACTTGATAGCCAAGATCGATGGTTGGCGCATTTGATGGTACTATTCCGGAGAGTGTACCGCCGATGCTGTTGAAAACGCCGCAGAGCGCAGTCGCAATCGTGCAAAGAGCAGCCATACTTAGGATGCTCAAATCTCAGCCGAGACAAACAGCAGATCGCAGAGGTTATAGCTTCGGCATGACCAAGGCACCGGTTCTGCAGCAGGCAGTCATGCCCTCGAGCCAGCGGAGTCTTTGGAAGTGGCTGCTTTCCGGTGTAGCATGTTGGCGACTGTTCTAGTGAATTGACTCGAAGGTTCGAATGGCTTAAGAGTGATTCGTGGCAAGGTTTGGCTAAAAGGCTGAAGTGCGTGGTGTCTTAGAAGAACCACCCAACATGGCCAACGGAAGCTTGGCACCGCCCGACCCTGCGACAACGTGCAGCAACGGCAGCAGGTGGACATCGGTGCTATTTACAATCAGCAAGAAGTCACTTGCTGCCTCTGACAGGTCGTCGCGACCAAGGAATGGCCTTCAAGCCTGCCATTGCGAAGGATCCCCGTTGCTTGCGAGAGGTGAAGAGCCTCACCAGCAGCTTTGGCGATGGCTCGGTTGCTGTCTTGATCCAATCCATGGCTTTGGATCGGCCTGGGCGGTCGAACCTTTCCAGCCAAAGGCTAGGCCGTTCGGCCACGACCCGCCTTCACTCGCTGGCGAAGTGCATTGTGTGAGAGTGGTGCTGGACGCAGAGGCTTGACGGATTGTCAAGTCATACTCCGATCCCGCAAGGGCCGGCGTGCCAATCGCAGGATGGCGACACGCTGGAGGCAAAGGTATCGTGTAATTCATTTCGGACATCTGTTCATCGCTGAAGATGTCATAAATGCTTTGCCAGACCTCAATTGCGGTCGGAGCTCCATCTTTGAATGTGTATCGTGTGCAAATCATGTTCACACCTCGAGGCCGGTAGGGCACCTGAGCAAAGACAATATCAGATAGCCTAGCGTTCTCTGGTATGGTGTCGAAACCTTCTAGCAGGCTGTCTTTTCCGAGCTCCTTCGTCAGGCGGTCCTCTTGTTTCGCAGCTCTCATCATGAATCGTGGCCAAATATCAGCATGGTATGGTGTGGTCTTGTTGTTAGCAAATTGTAGCAATTGTATGGCCTGCATCCTCGTATCAGAGTTCCTTGACTTCATCCCAGCCATGTAAATGAAGCTAAGCAACTCGGTCCCAAGTGCCAGTCCGTGCCCAACGCCGCTCAACTCGCCATTCGTGTAGCGGATATTGCAGGCAGTCGTTGACAGTGGTTCTTCTAGCAAGCAGATTTCGGCCAGATGTAGCATATGGCGTAACTGTGGCTCCAGCTTGTTCCATACCATTTCTGAAGGCGATCGAGAGACTCGAAGACTGAGCATTCCCGCCATATACTGGACCTCCAAGACGGCTGCCGCTTGAGCAGAGCTGTCAGGAATGCTTGAAATGGATCGTTGAAATGTTGTGTGCCATCGTTGATAAGCCTCGCCTAGGTCACGCAACTCGCGCGAGAGAATCCTATGGGACGACAGATCGACGGATCTGCTGAGGGTATGTGCGACGCAGTGCGCAATGGCTGGGTCCAATGGGATGGGTCTACTTGTCGCCAGGGCATCGCCTGCGAGTTTGATGAGCTCGCTGGTGATCCTGGTTCGCATCGCTTCGAGCGAATCGAGACAATCGCTGATATCCACGAGTGAGTCGTAAATGTCGGGGATCGCAGGAATTGTGAGGCCAATAACTTGATTTCGGCGCTGACGAGCCATCTGGTGCTGGCGCAGAATCGTGAAGCTGTTGTCGTTGAAACCGTTGAAAATTTCGTACACGTCACTCGACAGCGAGCCGTCTTGAGCTGAGCTGCCAGAGGGGGACCTGAGCTCTTCAATCAAGCGAAGGCCAGTAGACATGTGCAGACATGCACTTGCAAGCTCATTTTGCAGCTGTTCGAAGACGAAGAATAGGATACAAGCCAGCAACGAGACATCGATCGATCGTGCTCGGTCAAGAATTGCCGTCCTGTCAATGTAATCCCTCAAGTGGCCCCTGGCTTTGGAGTATGACAGCAATGCCAGCTGGTGACCATCGTTCTTGATGACAGGGTGCATTGATGTGTGAGTGAATGGTTGGCGACTTTGATGCATGAGACCTATGGCGGCTATTGCATATCTCAGGGCCGGCTCCTGATGGCCGATTTGAATACTGAGGTTGATCCATTTCTTCGTGAAGAAGGTGTAGCCAAGATCACGAGCCGATCGACATAGGAAGAAACCAACAGCTCGGCGTTCATCGGCATTAAGCCCGACGGCAAGGGAAGGTGGTTGAAGCTCCGCTATGCCTGGAGATTGAGAGGAGGTCTCGCGTGCTTTGGGTAAGATGACTCGCTGCTCACGCGAGCCAGAGGAGGTTGAGCTACTGGCTGGCGAGCCATGCTTGGCCTCGTACCATTGGCAGTTGCGGCCGGTAGATGAGCATTTCCTGCAGTCGCCGCGGTCATTTCTGTCCTCGTCGCACTTTACGCGACGCGTTCTGAACAGTTCAGCGGCTTTCACTAATACTTCTTGTGTATTCCCTTACCTGCATGTCTTGCATCCGGTCCTCGTCTTTGGCGCGAAGGCTCTTACTCTCACAGCACTTTTCGACATATCGCTTGTGGGCTTGTGATACCCATGGATTGGGAACGAGCCTGTTCATGGCGACTTGGTCACTAAGGCAAAACGTGTACATTTCTACGTGACGTCTGCCTGCTTCCGAATCAGCGAAGGAGGCTGAAGATGAGGATGCAAGGACCCACCTCGTTCAGAAGGACCAATCACAGCAGACATTCACTCGCCAAGATCATGTCGCGTTCGCATTCAGAGGAGCGAAGAGAAGAGTCTAAACAGTCACAAGCATCACAAGGAGTATCGGACGTGGTCAATAAAGCAGTCATCGAAATGGACGGCCTCGGATGCTGAGTTTGTTCTGACTGTGCCCGACCGACAGCGCACCCTTCGTCAAATGTACTGGACTGGCTTCAACTCAGAGCAAGAAGGAGCATGGAGGGCAGATTGGTCTTTGATATGCCAGCGTGGAATTCAGCGGTCGGAGCTAAGGCAGCGGACAAGCAGATGAAGAGATCATGATCAAGATTGTCTTGGACATAGGTACAGCTGAGATGGCAAGCATAAGACACTTGGCCGTGCACAATTCCGGTTCTTGTGTTGTATGCTGTTGTGCGGCACCCATGGTTGCTACTACGAAACGCGGACAGACTTCTGGTAAGTAGGATCAAGAACTTCATATGCTCACTTCGACAGTGTTCTCGCTCTGGAATGGGCCTCTCAGTACACGCTCGCCCGCAAGCGCTTCCAGCTCCGCTTCAGCAATGTCGTCCTTTTTCTCCTTCCATACCGCTTTCCACTCTCCGCGAGAACGTACATTCACTTTGGTACCTTCTTCCGGTAGCCAGAAGCCTTTCACCTGAAGCTGTCGAGTGAGAGTCTTTCCTGGCTCCACTTCAATGAGATCCTCTCGAGGAGCAGGCATCTTGCGATTCAATTTGAGGCCAGGTCCGGGGATCTCTTCACCCTTGACTGCGTCGCTCAATTGCACCACGCCGAGATCCAAAGCTCGAGGATCAAACGGTGTATCCCAGCTAAGGAACGTAAATGTGGTATCTGGACTTGCGTTGGAGACCTCAATTACCACTTGTCCACGCATTCCATCTTCGACTGCGAGCCGAACGCTCAGATCAGGTACGTAAGGAGCTTGTGATACGATGTCGTCCATTGAGTGGACGAAAGTTTCGTCTTCCTTTAAGAGCGCCGGAGTGATGATTTGCGAGTTATGAGACCAGTGAAAGAGAAGAAGAATACCCGCCTCAACTACGGAAAGCACAAGTGCGATGATTCTGGTCGGTCTTTGCATGACAATTTGAACTTGTGATAGAGCAGATGATACAGATCACCGAGCTGGAAAGCTCGACTGTCAAAGAACATCCTGGTTGGTACCCGCCATGGTGCATTGCGGACCTCGCCTGAGACGCGGGCCTTGGTATGAAAATACATTTGACGCAAGATCACAACTACAATATCTATCTCGGTCCGAGTGGAACTGCCAAGGACTTTATATTGAAAGCCTTATCGGCCTTCTCTAACCTTCTCTGGAAGGCGCCTGCTCTGCCACTGCGTTAGGACGTCTTCTGTACCAGCTCAGCTCCGGATCATGCAACCGAATGTCTTCCACCTCTCGGTTCTGCTGCATGTCGCAGCCTTGGCCGGCTTGGCCAGCATATCATCCAACCAGTCACGGCAGCATACGGCGCCCGCACATGACTTGCATTGTCCTCCGCAGGTCCATGCCAGGCACGCAATCCTTCCCTCCTTCCTCTTGCGGGTGGCGTCCGGGATTCATCTTTGCCGACAAATACATGTTGCTCTCCATCCACATTATTATCAAGAATCCACTACACGCAAACGTGGCTCGCCCACGAAAGATTCAATCCAGTTTGCATGCGGGGCACAATCGCGTTGACAAGCGAGCGATGTGACGCCTCGTATAGACAATATGGAGATTCTTCCCACTGGAGCATGTCCCACTTGACCATCACCAGTTGAGACGCCTGCTTCTGCAAAGCGCTACAGAGTACTTGAAGATAACAAACGACTCTAGCCGAACATTAAATCATTCCCGACATGGAACATGCCTGCTCTTTAGACATCACACTGCTGGACGACGATAGCTACTATTGAATCGGTTAGTTTTTCGAAGGAGAACAAGTGTGACAGATTGCAGCTGGAGTCGGTGTGAAGCTGCTAGGCGCTCATGCTCAATCCAGAGCTAGGGCTTCTTGTCAATAGTGACAGTTCGGTCACAAGCAGTACAATCCTATCATGCCGCCAAAGCAACCACACACAACCAGCGTCAACGACATAGGAGACCAATCATACATCCGTCGCCAGCTTGGAATGCAGACTGCTTGTATGCATACCAAGATTTGCCAAGTCAGCCTTATATTGATCCATGTGTGTATCTGGACCCTTTGATGGACTCATGCTGCATTCGCGCGAATGTCCCTTCGCGGCATCACTTCCCCCTTGAGCAGGAGAGATAACATGTATCGCTGGCACATGCTAGAGACTACAGCAGAGCCGAGATACCGTAACGCTCAAGAGATGGTGCGAAGAGCATGCTAAGCGATAAAATGTTGTATAAAGTCAGGGCAGCAACGTACAGACTCATTCTTCAGAACAAGCAGCTTCTTCTCCATCATCCAGCTTCCTCCGCCCTTGAAAATCTCAGATCAATCTATCAGCAATTATGAAGTTCAACCTCTTGTCAATTGCCGCAATGGCAAGCGTCGTTTCGTCAACAGCCATCGATATTACCAAGCGGGATTCGCCTCTCGAAGTCACTCTCTCTGCTGTCAGCAACAGCAAGGTCAAGGCATCTGTGACCAATACTGGGACCACAGGATACAACCTGTTCTACAAAGGCTCTTTCCTCGACACCGATGCCCCAGTCGACAAACTTGCAGTTTCTGGCACAAGTAAGTCACATCCGATCTCAAAGTAATGCTCACGGCTAATACGTTGTAGCCTCCAAGGCGGCTTTCAAGGGCGCTCTACTTCGCATGAAGACCACTGACCTCACGGATGCTAGCTTCTTGGAGCTCCAGCCAGGACAGACCATCGAGAGAGAGGTCGAGATTGCAGAGCTGTACGATGTCGAAGCTAGCGACAGTTACACTGTCCAAGCCTCTGGCTTCTTGCGCTATGCTGAGCTTAATGCCACTGAGCTGACGACTGATGCTCTCGCATACTCCAGCAACATGCTGCAATTGGACATCGACGGAGAGCAAGCCAAGTCTGTTGCGTATGCTGTTGCTGCTCCAGACAGCCTTGAGAAGCGGACCCAGCTTCAGACAAGCAGCTGCACCAGCACACGCTTGACTCAAATCCGCAGTGCTCTCAGCTCTTGCGCATCACTTGCTTCGAATGCTGCAACTGCTGCCACTTCTGGATCTGCAAGCAAATTCCAGGTTCGTATCCCATTATTTGTGCTAAGGCTTCCTGTGTTGACCAAAATCTAGGAGTACTTCAAGACCACTTCAAGCAGTGTCAGAAGCACGGTCGCTGCTCGATTCCGTGCTGTCGCTAGCGATTGCGGAAGCACGACATCCGGCAACACCAGAACTTACTGCAACGACCCATATGGATACTGCGACCCCAATGTCTTGGCTTACACCCTTCCTGCCTACAACTACATCGCCTACTGCGATATCTTCTACAGCTACCTGCCAGCTCTTTCTGGGACTTGCCATGCTCAGGACAGGGCTACCACGGTTCTTCATGAAGAGACACATGCTCCGGCTGTCTACAGCCCTGGCACACAGGACTACGGCTATGGCTACTCCAATGCTCAGGCACTTTCTAGCAGCCAGGCTGTGCTTAATGCTGACACATATGCTCTGTATGCCAATGGTAAGCAAAATCTTCCACCCTCGAGACTGAGTCCAATCTCGCTGACGCTCTCTAGCACTTTACGTCGGCTGCTAAATGCACAGGGGGTGAGCAAGACTGTGATCGATCTGAATGAGGAAGTCGAGTCTGTTCATCTGAAGATCCTTAACTGGTGAAGACGGAGACGAGAGTGAGCATGGGACTTGGCAATAGATTTGCCAAGTACTACTATCTGCCGAATCATTGCAATGACCCTCTCCTGCTTCATCGTTCACCACATCCTTATTCCTTTCCGCGGCCTCGGCCGATCGCTGACTGCCTGCTGAATATCTCTGTCAAAGCGATGCTCTTCGAACTTCCACCATATCCCCCAGCCAGCTATCGTGATGATAGTAAGAGGTATAGTAACAGCCCAATATACCCAAAAGTCAGGAGACACATTGCTTTGCTCAGAACTTCCACCATTCTGCCAAACGAACATGCTCATGCTGAAAAGCGTTGCCACGAATGTGCCCGGGAGATAGGCGGCGGTGATGAGAGCGATAATCTTCATCGAAGTGCTGTCCTTGCCAGCTGAAGCTGCAATACGAGCACTCGTCTGTCCATCATCCTGTGCAATCGTCGTGTATAGAATGTTGAGTTGGAGCTGCATTCTCGCCTCGGAGGTTTGTGTTACTTCCAGACAAGCTTCTGCGTAATTGCGGATATATTCCAGCGTCTCTCTGAACACTAGGTATGAAGAGCTCTGCATTTTCAAAATATTTTTGTTGTCGGTGACAAGATCAAGCAAGAAATTTGCGCAATCGATATCCCATTGCGGCGAACGCTTAGCGAATATGATCCACGTGGAAAGATCATTGATCGATGCGATGAGCTTCTTCGCATGATCTCTTTGTAAATGATCACCTACGAACAAGCGCTGATCATCGGCATGCTCGCCTTCATCAGGAAAGTCGAGATAGTTTCGTTGCGAACGACCCGCCTTTGTAACGCCGACACTGTGTTCGAGGAGTACGACTTGATGGCTGACTTTGCCGATGACGTAACTTCTCGTTCTCAGTGTATGTGCAACCAAGAATTGACAAGGCAGTAGAAGTGGATGTGTCCAGTGAGCTTGACAGTCAAGAAGCTGCTTCGCAAATGCTTTGAGGCTAGGAGACGGAATATCGAGTTTGACGTGGTCGAGATCGAATGCGTAGCCAAGATTTAGGGCCGTAGTGATACCGGTTTTGAAGTTGTATGCAGTCGCTAGACCTCCGGTCGAGCATTCCCATTTCTGTGGCGTGCGAAATATCAGACCTGTCGAGTGTCAGCGACATTGTGAAATTTCGGCTTGCAGAGTAGTCCTACGAAACACATCCTCATCTGAGTTTGTCGTTTCTTCAGAAACATTGTGAACAGAAAATACTCCAGAGGCCTGTTGGAAGGAGGCAAATGTGCAAGGCGCGAGATTCAATGCTTCCAAGACTCTGCCTGATAAGAGGCGGCCCGGAATTGCTTCTCTGAACCCAGACTTCGATTGTGCGAACAGCAGCCTGATACCGCCCTCAAGTTTGCCTGCGTTCGTTGGACACTCCAATCTCGAGTAGCACCCCTGTTGCCATGCCCAGTCCTCGACATCGGCTTCTGAAAGTGCTTTGATCGCCAGGCTACACGTGGGCTCATCTTTGTCCTGGATAAAGCATCAATGAGGAAGTTGCAGAGGAGCAGAGATCCGGCCTACATGTGAGTACTTGTATGCCTCTAGATATGCGAAATATCCTGCTTGGATCTTGTCAGCAGACGTGTGGAGTGGCGCATCTTGAAAAGCTTTCAGCATAGTGCTTCTAATGTCGCACGCTCGTCAAGCTCTTCGTACCTAAACGACAACTCAGGGAACATGGTCGTTTTGGTCATGCAAAAGAAAGGAAGTCTTCAGCACGGGCACGGCTGAATGCATTGAAGGATTCGGCTTAGATTCAACTTGAGCGGGTAGTCGGCCAATGAGGTGTGTCTTTGCTCAGCCATTCATGCACAGGTGCCTTACACCTTCTCAGATCTTGGACAAACCTCGGCATGCACCTTTTTATACACCAAGTGCGGCTCGAATGGCCTTGAAGTTTGGAGTGCCGAATCCACTTGCGACGTCCCAGCCCTTGCCAGATGGGAAGCCACCGCTTATCAGAAAAGTCAGCAAGGTATGATTCAATCTCGCAGAAGGATTAGTACTCACGTATTGCAGCCAGTAGAATTGCCAACAGTGACATCGGTGTAGCCGGCACCATTGCTGGCGTAGAGCAGTGGGTTGAGGAAGCCGAGTGGTGATCTTCCGGCAGACATGAGAGCATCGTTGACGAGGGTCAGAACTGAAAGACGTTAGTCCTGATGAGCCAGATTATAGAAAAAGACAACTTACCTCCAGCGCTGATCGGAGAAGCGACACTAGTGCCATCGACTGCAATAGTTCGTCCCTTGTAGACGACTTGGAAGCGGTAGCTCTGAGCCGAAATATCAGGGTAGGCTCTGCCATTGGGGTTGTAGAGTCCCTTGTTCAAGCTTCCAATGGACGCAAGATACTTGGTCACCTGGGTAGCTTGGTACCCTGGTCGGGTGAAGTATTCGCTGAAGCCACTGCCCGCAACGTAGCCATTGCTGGTGTCAAAAGCGACCTGCTCAGGAGAGAAGTCGCGAGTGCCGCCAACAGCAGTGATGTATGGGCACGATGCTGGGAAAGCCGGCAAGAATTTGGTCGTGTTCTTCCCGTCGTTTGATACACATGTACCGTCGGCGCCGACACCATTGTCACCGCTAGATAGCAAAAGAGTAATACCTCTGGCTCCGAGCTGAGCAAATTCTGCGCATACTCTTTGGGCGTAGTTCAATGGTACAGTCTGCTCGTCATCACCATAGGATGTGGAGATGACGTATGGCAGGTTCACTTGCTTCAGCACGTAATCGAGCCAAGTTAGATATGGCTCATTAGTGTTGGTAGGAGTGTTGATGTCTGGTGTGAACGGAGGAGAGCCACCAGTTGAGTAGGTGGTAAGCTTAGTGGGAACGATGAAGCCGCCTAGCGCCTGGGAATCGAGGTTGGCCTCTACACCTGGGTTAGTCTGGTCGTCCGAAGCATTCGCGATGATCGTTCGGGTGAATGCGTAGCTTTGGTTGGCATCAGGTCGTTGTTGAGCAATGTACTGATGGAAATCAGAGTCGGAGGGCACTTGGCCGAGGTAGTTGGTCCAGGCAGCGTAGTTCTTCTGTGGAACTTTTGGAGTGTAGTCGATCGTGTTGTAGAGAGTTCTCACACAGTTCAAAGAAACGGAAGTTCCACTGCAGGCTGCTGGTGCAGCCGCGGCGGCGAGAGATGCCACACTGTCAGCAGCAGAAAGATCCACGATCTTCAGGTCAGAAGAGTGAAGTTCCGGCTTTCCCCAGTAATTGGTGGGTTGTACCGTGTCGATATGGCCGTGGAGGAACTTTGGAAGGCTGTATTGGGTCGTTCGCACGACTTGAGCACCCTTGCCGTCCTGATATCGGTGGTACTCCGTATCTAAGAGCTTCTCGACTTGCTTGACAGGCAGTGCGATCACAGCCCAGTCCTTTGCAGGGCTGTATTCCACCTGCTCACTAGAGATACCATGGCTCTTGTCAAAGTCAGCTCGGGTTCCAATTCTTGAAGCATTTCTGTATTCATCATACCTGCAGCCACTCCTCAACAGCAGTCAATGCCTCAGCAGATGGAGCTGTAAAGGCACGAATCTCATCGAAAGACAAATGCTGACCGTATCGAGAATGGTTTGGATCGCTGACTTCGTAAAGATGTCTCTCGAGCTCGTCGAAAGAGCCCTGCTTCAAACCAATACGAACGTTGATTGTGTGCTCAGGATCTGGCTTGCCCGATCGCTCCCATCCAGTCGGAACGAAGTGAGAGCTGTGAATAGCGTAGTCTGATCGATCGTCTAATGGCGCAGCAATAACAGCTGAGAGGCCAGCAAGACCAAAAGCAAAGACGCCCTTCATTCTCCAAGCACTTCTAAGGAATGTAACAGAGGGAAGTGAGTAGCGAAGCAAGGGTCGAAGCTTTGCAGTCAAGCCTCCAAGCCCTTCTTATCATTTCTTAAACGCAGCCAAGGCGCTCGGAGAGGAGATGTGCACAGCTTCAATCATAGCGCGATACTGATCGGCTTGAAGCTAGACTCAGGACCTGCTACATTAGTCGGAAGACCGTCCCGTGTTTGTGCGCCCTGACTTGCGATAGCTGCCATTACCTATCAGTGGCGAGGGCTTTCCAGAAGTTGTGTGCTTTTAGTGCTGCAACAGTGTCAATTCATGGTGCTAGGGGCCAGAGATCAATCATATTTCATCTGCGCTTCTGCAAGGGCAGCACGCCTCTCAAAGCAGAGTGGCCGTCCATTTGCTTGCGGGAAATAAGCTTGTACGCTAATTATGCGACATCCCGAGGCCCAATGCACACTCACTTCCTCCTTCCGCTTCAGTGTTAGCCAGTCATTGGCTGAAGCGGGGTGAGATTAACCGCATCAGGACGCTGGCACGATATGCGCTGTGAACGGGTCAGTATGTCCCAGACGTTGCATGCGTTTCTCATGTTAATATTTCTCGTCTCATGTACTTGCTGCTCATTTGTTTAGCTGTCGTTCTTCGTTGCCCACATTACCCAATCTCTGCCTCCCAATCTTCAAACATCTTCTCGATGTCTTTGTAGCGGACAGGCTTCGTTAAGAATAAATCGATGCCACTGCTGTAGGCTTCTTGTCTGGCATGAGGGCTAGCAAGCGCTGTGAGGGCCACGATCATGACAGGCTGTAGTCCTGCGGCTCGCTCGTACGCTCGTATTCGCCGGCTAGCCTCCAAACCATCCATCACAGGCATTGTGATATCCATGAAAATTACAGAAATAGGAAGTGTAGGTGAGTCGATTTGTGATGTGGGTGAAGTTGGCGAAGAGTGGCTGGGCTGTGGTCCAGCTGAATGGTTATCCTTGTACGCATCCAAAGCTTCCTGCCCGTTGACTGCTCCAACGTAAGTTCGTTTCAACTTCGTCATATATCGTTCAAGTAAAGTCAGGTTGACCGGATTGTCGTCGACAACAAGTACGCTGGAAGCAGAAGCCCTGACCGAGTGCCGTCTGAATTCGGGTGAAAACGTCCGTCGTAGCTGGTCGTCTACACTCATCTCTGAAGTCGTTGAATCTGCTAGATGCTGCGCGATCGGTGCTCCTGCTATCGGCGATTCTATCATCTGCGATATCGACTGCGTCGCCCAATTCATTTCTGACTTCTCACTGGTTGGAGTGGGAGCGGCGCTGAAGCTCGGTTTGGTATCTTGATTAATATTCAATGTTGCGAGGTCTCTCTCTTGAGGTGCAGTGTGCAAACACAAGACCAAGGATTTGAGAAGCTGTCGAGGTCCCAGGGGCTGGGAGACAGTGATGGCTTGACGGAACGCACCAGCAATAGCAGGCGCCGCAGATCTCGACGCTGTGACAGAATCGCAAAGGATGATGCATGGCAGCGTTTGCCAGCTCGGCCGTTGACGTTTTGGCAACCGCGAAGCAGCTAAAGCTTGTCGCTCGGTGACTATCACGAATTGCGGATTCATGCCATGGTTTAAACCATCGTTGTGAGCCGGCAGTCCTAGGTATTGACATGTTCTGGCGATTGCTGCCCGGAGCAAATCTAACCCGTCCGCAGAGCTATTTCGTCCTTCTGATGATGACTCAAACCCGATAAGCCTGTAGGTGAGTCCTCTCACTTCATTAGCGTCATCGGTGTCTTTGAGGTTTCTTCCGGTCGATTCGCCAGCGAAAAGAGGCAGAACAACTTTGATGGATGTACCAACGCCTTTCGTGCTTCGTACATCGATGGTGCCACCTAAATCTTTGACCAAGTCATGCACTAGGCTTAGACCAAGGCCAGTCCCTTGTGCGTGGGAGTCCTCCTGATTGAATGCCTGCCAAAGGCCGTGTTGCAAATATTCCTCGCTCATGCCATTGCCACAATCCGAGCACTCGAGCTCAATATTGAATCGCTTCCCGTCCCCGACTGGTCCTGCTACTGATAGTTTGCATTTGCAGAATCCGCTGTCCGTGTATTTCATGGCATTCGATGCCAAGTTCTGCAATATCCTTCGATAAGCTCCAGCATTGATGTGAAAGTTCCAGCCAGATGGCGGCAGCCCATTGACATCCATGTCGAGTATGACTTTTATAGATTCTGTTTGTGACGATAGAACGTTCGGTGATTCGAAGGTGGGAGATTTGGGACTATTCGCAGGCTTTGGCGTGCTGTGAAGCATGCTGCGCAACACCTCCTCGGTCAGGATAGATAGGTCTTGAACAACGTCTGTAGGCGATGTCTGCCTCGAAGCACGGTGGCGAGATCTTGCTTTCGATCGACCAGTATCTTTGTCGGCAGATCCGTGGGCGTGCTCAAGGAGATTATTGATAATGTCCAGTAAAGATCGACCGCATGAGTCTATCATTTGCACCATTTGCTGTCGTAAGTTGTGGTCATCGTCGTCTTCTTCTTGGAGAAACTCTGCTCCGCCAAGAATTCCATGCAACGGACTTCTCAACTCATGCGAGATAGATGCGATAAACGTGCTTTTAGACTTCGCATCGGCTTGGACCTCTACTCGACCGATCTCAGTCATTACAACGTCGCAGAAAGCGTCGAGGTAATTAAGGTCGTCCTTGAATGAGAAATATCGCATAGGGTCGTAGGACCATGTCACAGTCACAGCAAGGAATCTACCTTTCTGGCTGTCCCACATGGGCACCATGGCGAACGATCGAATGCCAGGGATAATATTCGTTAACTCGGCCGGGTCGGTACTCGCTGTGCCTTTCCTTCTTTTTGGCCGAACTGACTTCGCTGATACACTTGCATCATCTCGGTGCGATCCTCCTTCAGACCCCGTCGTGCTTTTATCCGAGTGATCCGAAGACAACAGACCATCTTCTGTAAAGTTGAAGACCTTGCCATGGGGGAATTGTCGAATTAGCGACCGGACGAATCGTTCCGGTGTGGGTTGCATTTGCGAGGACAGATCGATGTTCTCGCCGTGAGCCACAGCTAGACATCGGGCAGGCTTGCGCTTAGGAATTCTCCTCGTGGTAGCATTGGAGATGCGAGCTGACTCGTTATATGATGTGGAGCTTTCACCACTGTCAGTATTAGTCGGGCTGGGGTCAGTATCGCCCGCCGTCCGAAGGCTACCAAACTCTCCTGCCGAAGCATCCAACACCAGAACACCAGCCATGTCCATGGCCTGCTGGATGAGCGTCGCTGCTCGCTGGAATGCCTGGGAAACATTCTCTAGCACAAGATCCTGCTGGAGCTGACTGGCTGAATTAGACTCTTCCAGCCTTCTGGATGCTGGGACAGGTCCTGCAGACGTCCTACGTGGAGTACTTTCTGGTTGCGCTTGTGTGGAGGGCAGGGGGCTGGTCGAGTGTTGTTGTCTCTTATCGTAAGATTGTGAGCGGGCGAAGTTCTCAGTGCGCGGTACGACTCGAGCATCGTCCACTCTTTCGTTGTTGCTGGCGGCGTTGAGGGCATGTGTGCGCGCAGAGGCACCCAGTCGGCTAGTCTGATCGTCTAACCGAACGGAGACTTGCTCTGCGCTCTGTCCTTCGTGGCGTGGATCGTCTACTAGCGAGTCTTTTCCTTCAATGAACCTACTCAACCCTTGCACCATTTGCTGTGCTCTACTATGCACAGCTTTCGTGCGGGCAAGCTCCAAATGGGTAATTACACTAGTGGATACGTCTCGCATGATCTTGATGCAAGATTTGTCGACTCCACTGGGTCGGATTTGGTCGTCAAGAACACTGAGGAGTCCGATGGCATAGCCTGTTGGCGACAATAGAGGTACACCGATGTAGGAGCGAATAAAAGGCTCGCCAGCAACTAACGGATGCTGCGAATAGCGATCGTCGACCAAGAGGTCTGGGATTATGAGAGTGGCATTCTCGTTCGGCGATTGAGGTCGTTTTGTGTGCTCATGGGCTGCCTGAAGCGCTTCGCTGAACCAATCATCGCGACGAAGAATCTTCTGTGAACCAAAGAACATAGCTAAAATCCAGGGATATGGGGGTTAGCATTTATCTCGAGGATGAATTATGGTTGCTCGGAAAGCATAAGCTCAGATCAGGTCGCAGTGCTTCACACTGCGACCCAAGCTGTAATCACACAACAGAAGCATGCCTCGCACACTCCGAAATACTTACCATCGCCATGGTCATGGTCGGAGTCCTGCTGAAGACTCAGAGTCGCCGTCGCTTCTGCAAGGATATACTAATGGTTCTAAAGTCAGCGCATCCCTCAGGCGCATGAGTGTTTAGCAGCTATTCATTTACCTGATGGTCCTTGTCGAAAAGTGAGATCAGAACCCGCTTGGCATGGAGGCGCAAAGCGACCAACTGGGCAAATGCAGTCAAGGGCACATCGATGGATGAAGTTGCCGCAGCATCTCCGGAGCTCTCGTGAATACTCAACACGGCTTCGGCATATCTAGAGGTCTCGGTCAGCAGGTGCCTGGATGAAAGCAACGCCTATAGAGGAAGAACACTGGGGCATGAACTCAGCGCGACTGACCTTCGGAACTCTCTCTCACGTCGTTTCGCTCCCGACCGGACTGACGTGTCGCCCAGCTCTGCCTCCATCTGAACCTGGGCAGACGAGCACGACGTCGTCTTCGGTGCCCCACGAGCAGGTAGCGTCGTTCCCTTTGGCAAGCATCTAGATAGGAATGCCTGATGGTAGCTATGTCAGATCGCGACAGGCGCGAACCTGGCACGGCTCACTCGGGGCAGTTGACGATTTCCAGCCAGCACAGGGCAGCTTCCAGGGTCTGGATGTTTGTGAAGACCGGCTGTTTCCCTCGTTTCCTCCCGCTGTACGATCGATGGTCTCCGGAAACGGCACCAATCTCAAGTCAAGCTTGCCGTGAAGAAATTTGAGGAGATCAGCCGCAAGATAGCGAAAGAGCCAAGCGACAAATGCCAAAATGCCTCCAAACAGTAATGAGATGGGAAGAAAATGATTTCCTCAACGTTGGCTGACGCGACATCGAAACGTGATAGACAGGCTCAAAAGACAGCGGATCTGTCTCCGTCATCCCGCCATTCGAGAAGCTTATCCCGATATAGCAGTCAGCCTTGTAGCCACTTAGGAGGTTCGATGTCTCGGCATTCGTGTCGAGGCAGCACTGTTTTCCACAAGCCTCGTGGCGTACGTGGCACAGCAAGATTTGGAGATCGAGATCTGTGATGATTCATCCACGAATGAAAAACTACATTCGTCATTCTTCACATGGCAGACAGCCTGATGTCATGACGTAGAAAGATTAATTGATCTTTAGCATGATCTTATTGTCGCAGAATGCTCAGCGTCGGTAAACAAAACCATGTGTGTTGGAATGTGGTTGCTTCGTCAAATTTTGCTACGCAGTCCCGAGATCGACCATTATGGCAAAGCGAAAAGAGCAGCGAAAAGAGATTGAGGATAAGCGGAACAGGCATGAAGATATAACGAAAGAGCCAGGGACTCATCAGGATAAATTGAGGATATGTCGAAGCAACACTCAGCGTTCTCTGTTGGGAACAGATTCAGCCAAAAGCGCGGACGCTGTCTTTGCGAAACACTGGACGCACGCCCAATGCGACAGCAGTATGCTTTGCTTGCGCAGCAGCACGCTCTCGGCACATTCGTGCTTTCAGGCGTCTGTCTTCCATCTGGGGGCTTCGAGCTATCGCAGAAGCTTCCGGCGGCATCATTGCGAATGCCAGCTCCACTGCGGACAATCTGCCTGAATATGTATCGCAGGTTCTGTTAGAGCATTGAAAGACTCAAGGCTGCACGCTTTCCCTCCATTTTGGATTATTCTTGATCACCTCTGCGGCTGCGTACTGCTTTGGTTCTACCGATTCGAATTTCTTATCGAAAGGGTACAGTTGAGCGATCCTTGAGATGTCTCCTTCCGATATCGAAGTCACGTATCTCGCCAGTTTTCCGCCCATCTGAAGTCGAATGTTCTGTCCGTTCTGCCTTCCAACCAGTACTGCGCCTTGTGGAAAGTTCGCTATTGAGCCTCCATTGGCGCCATCATACGAACCATAGAGCGTGATCGAGTCGAAGTCGAATTCTACGCTGTACACGTTTCCGCCAATGCTTCGCTGAACCGGCTCTGCGATGTTTTGTGATGCGGCAAAACCAAGTCGTTTGGCTGTGGCTAAGTCGGTGCACGCCTTCTCGATGGTGTCACCAGCTTGATAGCCCGCTATGGTACCTGTTGCTATGCCTTGTCTGACTTGACGGTAGTCCCGTAGGTTCTCGCAATGGAAATCGACATGCTGCCGTACATCAGGCCGTTGTTGCTCATGGTCAAGGCCAATCACATGAGCAAATTCGTGGGCCAAGCGGACAATATCGTTCTCATCAGGTCTCTGTGCCTTGCCATTGGCGTCTAGCAGTGTCCTTGCGCGATGGAAGTACAAGCGGTGACCCTCTCCGCCCTCTTTAACCCGCTTTTCTGCCCCCTTGTCGTATCCTACGGCAGCTTGAGATGGAAGAACTCGTTCATCGATGATCATCAGTGCATCTTTGCGAGCCACCCATTCGCCGTTCTCCGTACACAGAGCTTGAGGTCTTTTGGTAAGTTGATCCGGATAGATCTTCAAAGTGGAGACTTCAATGGCTGGTTGAAAGAGTTTGATGGCAGCTTGTACTAGCGTGTCGAGGGCATTGTAGTCAGTCTCGGATTGGTAGCACTATCGCAGAGTGTTCCAGCCCGGGTCTAAAACGTCGTAGGGCCAAGTGATGATGTCGGCTGCATCGTTCGGCCAAGGCTTGATCCCATACCATCTCCTCTCAAGTGATGAGGTATTGGCTTGATAGGTCGGACAAGCCAGCAATGGAGTGATGGCGAAGAGGGACACAAGTATTGCGTATACCATTGGTGTACCCATTTGCTGCGGCTGCCGAGTCTGGTCTTGACGTGCTCTCTATTGCTTTGGTAATGTATCGGTCAGGACTTGATGATGTCGAGTTGGACGTTTTCGGTAGTTTGTAAAACTATTGACTCGAGCAGGATCTTCGGATGTCAGACCTATAGCTTGCTGTTGTTGTATGTGACAGCCCTCACTTCCCCAAGTGATGCTACGATCATGTGCTTCAAAGCCATAAGTGATGGATGCGCGCTCGAGGTAGCAGTGAGTGATATGTGACACACTCAGTAACGGATCTGACGAGGAGGTAAAGCTGTGTATGTGATCGCTCTAGCTGTTGCCAGATGACCTTCAGAGGTGCTCTCGGAGCGGGAGCGAGATCTCGAGGTCTCGTCGGTAGTCGACTGGCACTCGCTGGTGCACCACATCGTGCAAGGGATCCTGCAAGCACATCTGATCCACGTCCGCGCAGCTGCTGAACTACTGGAAGTCCTCGTGGGCGGCAAGCTCTGAGGCCGAATGGCAGGTAAGTCTTCGTCCGGCTCTGGCTTATCCTGATGCACGATTTCGGATCTGCTAGCATCAGGACTATAGACGAGCGCATCCCCAAAGATCGCCGGTATCTCTTCCAGTCGTTCGCCCATGGTCTCATAGAACCAGAACCACACAATGAATAGGAAGATTGTCGAAGCTCCGACGAAAATGTAGTAGACTGGGAGACTATGGTCAGCCGATAGCCCATGCGAGAGGTACTCACGGTCGATATACAATTCTGTCTGATGGTCACAAAGGCAAGCGGCGCAGCCTCTGTAAGTCCTGTCATGAACGCGAACGAGACGAAGCCTGTGATGCCCATGACCTTGCTTCGGATTGCGACAGGAAGCAGTTCTGCTTGGTATATACCAATGGCACTACCGAAGGCGGCATCTGAAATGAGATGATCAGCTCCGATCCATTACATCGTGGTATGCAACTCACAATGGACAGCAGAGAGCAGGTAAAGGCCGCCAACCGCCAACCCTTTGCCGACCGCGTTCGTTGAGAATTGGAACTGCCAATTCATGATCGAGGTGTATATATTGGCCACAATCACTCCGACCAGTCCGAAGATCATTAGATTCCGGCGACCCCAGGTATCGATGACCAGTTTGTCCGTAATGACTATTGCAATGAAACAGATACTTGCGTAAATGCCAGCGAGGATCAGTCTGAAGCGGAGCGCAATGCCTAGACCTTCGTACAAGCGGATTTGATAGTAACCTACGACCTGTGCGCCAGTGAGGCTTGGAATGATACCAGCCACAAAAGCTACCAGGATACGGCATCGAAGGATGTGCCACAACTCCTGGATCGTAAGCTTGCGGCATCGTACTCGCTCGTAGTCAATCTGAGCTCGAATTCGTGAGAACTCCCTTTGAGCATCGTACGTCTCCAGGTCCGGTCGAAGTCTCAGGAACACTGTTCGTGCCTTCTCACTTGCGCCTCTCATGATAAGATATCTTGGCGATTCGGGGACGAATGTGGCCAGGCCCACAACCAATGGTACGGCAATGGCTCCTTGAAGCGCAAGAGGGAGGCGCCAGCGTAGATTGCCTAATGAGGAACCTCGAGGTCAGTCAAGGTTTCCAAGAGCTGCCTTTCCATCGCGTAGAACATTCATAGGCAATGCCAGAGATCCCGAACTGCAGTCCAAGCAATAGTTTTGCCGAGCAGAGTCTTACTTCTGGCGATCCACTTACCTTGCGCATAGCTACATGCCACGCCAATCCAGCTAGATTTGATGTCAGTGCACTTTCGTTTGTGGAGACGCAGTACGGTACCTGGACGTCGTCATTCCGAGCCCAATGCTAAGTCCGCAACATCCAGCGAACATGCCTCGTGTGCGCGCTGGAGCTAGTTCGCAGAGGTAAAGTGTCGTCGTCAAATAAGTGCCTCCTGCTGCGAATCCTGATATGGCACGCCCTGAAATGAACATTCCCATGTCAGTGGCGGCGGATTGAATCGCTATGCCGGCAACAGCGAGCACGCTCAAGAGGAGCAGGAATGGAACTCGGCCGTGTCGATCTGCTAAGATAGATTGTGCCATGGCACCAAAGGCCTGTCCAGCAGAGTATACCGATGCGACTGCGCCAACATAAGCTGGACCTGGCTCGTCCATGAATGCGAACCAGCTAGGTTGAGAAATGGTGATGGTCACCACTCCACTGTCGTAACCATAACTGCGGCAGTCAGTCGATCGATCTGATATAACTTCGGGGCGTTCACTCACAGAAAAGTTCCCATTGCGACAAAAATCGCTATGCCCCATAAACGAAAGCCTGCCATGATTGATGGCGTCTGTGTTAGCAAATTCCCGGCGAAAGCGAACGACGTCCAGTTATGAAACGCATAGAATCGAAGGCTTATCGCGGTGTCATCCCACGGACGCACTTGAGGATTCGTAGCAAGTTGTTGAGCTTGCTTGGCAGTGTTGACCGACTCCACACTTCGAAAGTATCACAGCATGTGTCTGCACATGGTAGTCTTGGGTAAGGTAAGTGAAACCCGGGCAGACCGGGTACTGTGCGTCAGTAGAGCTCTTATTTTGGGACGCCAAGTCACGATCTTCGGTAGATGACAGGCAGTGTAAAGGAAGCAGCAGCTTGGTACCGGGAACAGGAGATTATCTCATCGTGCGCGGTCCTCGGTATATCGCGTTACGTCTGCTTTAGAGAAAGGTCAATTGACCATTTGTCTGCATCAGTATGTATCTTCAGCACAAGTCTTGCATGATACATGCTAGTCTCAAGAAAGTATTAAAGAGGGGCTTCGGATCATATTCTGTTTCTGCACTCATCAGGCTGCGCTGTCGACCAATTATAAGCCGAGCTAACAGCGAATGCGTGCAAGAGGAGGGAACTGTCGTGCTCTTGTGAGCTTTCTTCGAGGATTTCCTTGTCTGATGCAGATATATGGAGGTGAGCTGCGGATGGCAGTTCGCGGATGGGGCCAGGATGCTGACTCTTGGCAACGTCGACAAGGGTCGTCATTCGCCTTCGCCAAGTATACAAAGATGCGGATCCTATACTTTCCGATAGGGAGAAGTCGGATAAGACGAGCGTTGATGGCTGTGCTCGTCAGCTCGCGGCCTGATAATGGCCAGATCCGTTCACGTGGCTAGGAGCCTCCAGCGACCGGGCTGCGACGACGTAATCCATTTGCTTGAAGGATCGGAAGCAACTTGAAGATGTGCAGCAAGCTTGTCACGACACAAATTGGAGCCTTCGTGGACGCGGCCGCTGCCCGAAAGTCCTGTTGCTCGGCTCCTGAAGACAAGCAAAGTCCAATGTTGTCGTGGTCAGCTAGGGCTTGATGAGTGATCATTGATCCTCTGGCAGAGGTTACATCTTCATGAGACGGTAGAATATGAGTGTATGTATGGGCATGGGTAGATCGAACCGTGACTGTTCCTAAATGTAGAGGTGGTTGTGAAGAGGTGAAGTTATTTTGCTCGGACGCGACTGCAACATAACAGTAGCGCGAGCACATTTCTTGGTCAAACTCTATTCACAGCCAATGAACGATCACAATCCAGGACCTCTCTCCCGCTACTGCTCCACAGACACCACAAAACTCTCTAACTCTTCCACAACACCTTGACACCACACAGACTTCAAGCCAACGCGGAAGACTCCAATGGCGCTTGACAAGGCCTTTGCCACAAGCCCTGTTGAAACTGCGTCTCGGATGCTTGCCTTGACACGGCAAAGGATGAGATGCGGCTGAGTTCCAGGTCGCGTAGACGACAGTGAGGTGGTATCGAATGCATCAGAATCGTGTATGTTACAAGCGGCGGCACGAGAGAGCCTTGGCTGTCTCGACATGTGGTAAGATTTATGGGTCTGGAGTGGACGTACGATGGCAGCAAGGCTGAGAAAATGCTTGGCTTCGTTCCTGAAGACGATACTGAGCAAGCTCTTCGTGATGCCACGGTTTGGCAACTCAAGAAAGAGCAGCGACTGAAGACTGCTTGATGATCACGTTCTCCTTACATCGACCCAGGCCGAGAAGTTTGAGATCGAGCACCAGAACCAGACCAAATCAGCAGCAAAGTTCTAGTCTCATTGAGACCACTTCCCTCGCCTTCAGGTCTATACATCTAATACGTCTCCGTGAACTGATATGGTCCCTCTCGATCCTTAATCGGAACCTTTATCCTCGCCTCCTCAACCTCCTTACCTCCAATCCTCAATCCTGCCTCGATAACATCCCCCGTAACCACAGGTCCCACACCCTTGGGCGTACCCGTCAAGACAATATCTCCCTTCTCCAAAGTCATCACCTTAGAGATATCTGCCAACTGCCTTCCAATCCTGAAAAGCATGAGCTCAGTGTTATCCTGCTGCTTCACTTCCCCATTCACACTCAACCACAACTCAACATTATGCGGATCTGCGATCTTGCTCTTCTCAATTGGTCCGGCGAGAGGGAGGAAAGTGTCGAAACCTTTCGCTATTGACCAGGGAAGACCGCGTTTCTTGGCTTCTTCTTGGACGTTGCGGCCGGTCATGTCGATGGCTAGGACGTAGCTTTCGATCGCATCTAGCCAGCGGGCTTCGTCGTTCTCGTCACAGTCGCGGAGGGTCTTGCCCATGACTAGACCCAGCTCGACTTCGAAGTGCATGTTGACGCCTGCGGGTCGCAGGATTGGGCCTTCATCTGGGAGGAGGATGGATGAGGGTGGCTTGAGGAAGAAGAAGGGTTGTTTGGGGCGTTGGTTGTTGAGTTCTTTGACGTGATCGGCATAGTTGCGGCCAATGCACATTACCTGGAGTCGTGAAGAAATGTCAGTGACTGATCCTTCATACAGTGCCTCTGCGATCCTCTCGCAATGCTTCAGCTGAAGTGTCTACATACCTTTCGGCAACTGTCCTTGATCTGCTTTATGTCGGCCATGTTGTTCGACGTGCTAGCAAAGCCTCTGGTACCCTGAAATCCAAGATTCTGTCTCCTGCAAAAGACGCCATTGGGCCTGGTAGTAATATGTGCGGTTTGTGTTCCGGCGGAGGAGCTCGTCACAGTTGCCCGCAAGCTCGAGCTCGGCACTGCGAAGCCCGAATGAAGCCTGCCCAAGGCTCGTCCGAAGGGTGCGGACATGTTCCTACTTCTTGGGCTTTGCAATTGAAGAGCTGCTTTCGGCAGATGGATTGTCTCCTCCTCCGAACGCGAGTCCTGTGATCTTCGGTTTCTGGAGATGTGGTTATATTTATCAATGTTTTGATGACTTGCCCCGCTAAGTCTTCTTTACGCCGAAGCGAACGCCCTTCATCGGAGATACGAGCCGATTGACTTCGGCAAGGTGGACCGGGCAAGGCTCTCCTGAGGAGACATCAAGGTGGACATTTCATCTGAGCAAGGCTGGAAACATATATCAAACTCCCACTTCAATGCCCATGAGTCTTCGAAGTGCTTTTCCCACAGCAAGCACAAGTCAATCAGTGATTAAGATGAGATCTCAGCTGCTTGTGTCTTCCGCTGGGTCAGAGAAGGCTGTTTGCAAAAGTCCACCCGCCAACTACCTCCATACAGGCGCTTCGTAGAATAGTCGTGTATTATGTAAGAGAAAGCACGTAAATGGACTATACTTATCTGGGTTTAGCGTCGTGCCTCCTATTCTAGCGAAGCGCCTAATAATAAACCGCTCGGTCCGGGTAGATATACGGAGGGCTATAGTACTACCTATATTATAATTAATATTATAAGCTAATAACTAGCGCTCGAATAGCTTTATAATACCTAGCTAATCTCTAGATAATTAACTAAATAATAAGATACCGTTTTTACGATATAATAAAAATCGTATTTACGAGCTCTATAGAGAGGGAGATTAGAGTACTTAAATAAGCTAGTTATAGAACCTATCCCTACTATACTATATAAACGATAATAAACGCTCTTAAATATTCGGATAGTTACTATTCTATACCTTTCTAATACCCTCTCTAACCTCTAAGTATCTATTTTACTATATATTAACTCCTTATTACTTAAATATACTATATCCGCCTACTTTATCTTCTACTTTTACCTTACTTCTAATATATATATAGATAATATATAGACGTCTATAATATACGTAGACTTCTAAGACCTACTTATCTATATCTACCGCTTTAAGAAGACGCTTCTATTTACTATCTTACGCTTTAACCCCGATATATAATCCTCTACCTTCGTATAATTATAACTTAATACTAATACTACCGTATCGTTATATATAATAGTAAGTACTAAGTAGAAGAACGCTAATAAGGAGGCCTTTAAGCGTAAGAAGACTACCGTAAAGAAAGCCGCCGCCGCCGCCGCCGCTAATATAATAACTCGACTAGTATAATATATACTACTTCTAGGTCGCTTAGTAATCTCTCGCGTATAACTAGACTTCGGCTTAAAGGGTACTCGTCCGCTACCTACTAATCGAGCTAATTACTTTAATTACTTCCGGAAGCGATACGAGTTAATTAAGACTAATACCTTTATAGAAATCTAAAGTATAGTATAGGAGGCCGGTTAATATAAGGAGGTAGAGCTAGTATAATACGATATTATTATCGCTAGTCTAACTAAACTCCTCGATCTCTAGTACCTAGGCTAGGAATATAAGCCGACTAATACTTAAGTTAAGGTCTTATATATACTAATCTATAGCTAAGCTAATATACTAATAATCGCTCGTACCGGCGAGGGTAAGAGCTTAGTATTCTAAGGCTATATAATACTAACCGGTATAGTTACTATCTAAGTAGTACCTCTTAATCGCCTTAGTATAGAGTAGGCCGTAGCTATCGAGCGTATTACTAAATAAATATTAGCTTCTAATCTAATCTATTTATACTATATCTCCGCTAAGACTAAGCGACTTAATTTAAACCTCTATAAGAATATTAAGAATAGTAAGATCTAGTATATTCTACTTAGACTAGAGTAGGCGTCTATATTAGAGTTTCGAGAGCTCTTACGTAACCCGGAGGTACGCGATCGTATCGGCCTTAAGGTATTCGATAAGTATTATCTAATCTACGACTAGGGCGAGGAGTCTAACTTCTATTTAGAGTATTCGTAGGTCTACTAGATCCGTAACTATCTCCGACTCGATACTCTCGTCCTTTACGCTTCTACTATAATATCTAATAAGACTACTTAATATATCCTCTAATACTCCGGTATACGCGCTATTAGTAATAGGAATTTCTAGAGTAGAATTATTTATAGTAGTATTAATTATCTAGAAGTTATATATATTATTAAGTTTATCCCTAGGCTTTAGATAGTTAATAACTTTAACTACCTATACTTTATTATTAACTACGTAGTTACTTACGATATACTAGAAGATAGTTAGGAAGAGTAGGTAGCTATTACTAAGGGCTACGCTATACCTAAGAAGATACGTAAGGTACTAATCTTTATTAATAGTCGGAAGTCTTATATAAGCTTCGCCGCTATTATCCGTACCTAGTTAGTATATTTAACGAAGGACTACCTAGTACGTAATAAGTAGTATATATATACGCTATCCGATAGTAGTATTAATATTACTCGTATAATAATAGTCTATATAGTATCTCTTCCAATATTCGATTAAGATTCTTAGTATAATAAGTTCCTTAAGCTAGACTCCGATATTCGAGGTATTATAGCGACTACTATATTTAGTATTAGTCTCGATATCTCTAATATTACCGACGTAATCTAGGTTAAGTATCCCCTTTCGAAGAACCTAAGCGATATTTAGTAGCGGCTTAGCCGTATTTATCGTAACCTAGCTAAGTTATTCGAGTAGGGCTTTCTATCTATTTTATACTTCTATCGACCTCGCGCTATACTATTTATACTATACTAGTTAGGCGATTATATTAAGAAGATACTAGAGTTATCTAATCTACCGGCTATCGTCGCTCTAACTCGCGGCCGCGGTAAGGGTAGAAGTTATAGCCGTAGCCGTAGTCGTAGTCGTAGTCGTAGTCGCGGAGGTAGTACTAGTCTAAGTAGATTAAGTTAGGTTAAGATACCTAGTAAGGGTATCGGTAGAACTAGTAATTAAAAGGATATCGGTAGCGACGTAGTATCTAATATTAATAATATCGAAGCTCTAAGTAGTAAAGGTAAGAAGAAGAAAAAGGACGACGAATAGAACGCTACTAAACTTAAATACTAATCGAAGGTCTCTAGTATCTTTATAGATATATTTAACTTATACCTTCGTAATAAAGACCGCTACTATCGTATAGTAATAAATAAATACTATAGTAAGGATAAGGCGCTATTTCTATACTTAAAGGGATAGGCCGATAAGTAGAACTATTATAATTAATACAACCTAGAGCTTATAAAGGACCTTCCTTAGCTACCGAAGGAGCTACGATATATTAAGCTAGTTCTACTACCTAGTACTAGGTCTCGAGTAGTATATATACTACCGTATCTAAAGAAGTAGTACTCTACGAAGGCTAATAGTATATTCCCTCTTTAGGGTCGGCGATTTCGGATTCCTAGTATATACTTTATAAATAATCGTCTTATATAAATAGTTACTAATATCTTTAAGTCGGCGAAGAGTATAAAGGTATAGGTAGATATTAATCCGGATAGACTACTAAAGGTCGCGTAAGACCTAAAGGACTAGTAGTATAAGGATACTACTATAGCGGATTTATATACGGCTCTAAATAGTATAGCTAAATAGATATACGCTAATTAGGAGGCTACTAAGGTTAAGAAGAATAAGAAGGTAGAGGCTAGGAAGAAGGCTAAGGAGGATACTAAGAAGGAAATAGCTTAGTTAGTAGAGCTACCTATAGGTACTAAGTTAATACCGGAAGAGCGGGAGATACTACGCGTAGCCGATTTAAAGGAGATATATACTAGTCTTCGCTAATCTACTTAAGTTAATACTATCCGCTAAGTAGCTATAATTAATTAGGCGCGTACTATTAAAGCTAGTTAGCTAGGTCTATCTAACTAGTAAGGCCGTATACCGCTAGGTCCTATTTAAGTAGATCTATCTACTATACGCGGTACTATTTAGCTAGGTCTATTTACTATATACGGCGGAGGTCCTACTAGCTAGAAGCGAGATATTACTCCTACTACTCGCGCTACTAAGAAGTAACGCTCGTAGCTAACTCTAGTCGATAACTCTTTAATAGAAGGAACCGAAGAATAGTAAGAGGAGATTACTACTAATAAAGCTTAGTAATAGCTTACTTAGGCTTTCTAAATACGTAGTAGCTATAATATCCGTATTCTACGAGTAGCTAAGGGAGTCTATAGTAAGGGAGCCTCTAAGCGTAGCCGTAGTAGAGCTAGTAGCCGTAGTAGTACCTTTAATAATAATATCTTATTATAGTACCCGCCGGGTAAAGGCTAAAGGGATTAAGATATTATTACTAGCGGATAATAGAAAGAAGGCCTAGAAGTTAGTAGTAGTATAGATTAGAGTTTAGGCTAATATAAAAGCATTCTTAGTATATAACTATAATGCCCTTACTATCTTATATACTTAGTTCCCTTTTCTCGTCTAGTAGCCTCGTAGCCTTATAGCCTTAGGTACTATTATATACTAGTATCCGGTAAGTAAGCTTATCGCTCTTACCTTATAAGCGTAGTAAGGTAATATAAAGCTATTATTATCGTATTACTATTATCTCTTTTAATAGGTTATATTATAATATAAAACCT
Source organism: Pseudocercospora cruenta (assembly GCA_013365205.1). Taxonomy (NCBI): domain Eukaryota; kingdom Fungi; phylum Ascomycota; class Dothideomycetes; order Mycosphaerellales; family Mycosphaerellaceae; genus Pseudocercospora; species Pseudocercospora cruenta. The sequence continues at coordinate 70,002 of JAASFE010003322.1, forward strand.
TACTTACGCTACGTATATAGACCTTCGCTTCTAACCTTAACTTCTTCTTCTTCTTTATATTAATAATACTATA
>JAASFE010003322.1:72761-147168 GCA_013365205.1 Pseudocercospora cruenta
ATTAAGTACTATATATACTATTTAGTTAATACTATAATTACTTCCGAATAAGCCCTAAGTAGTATTAAAGCTACTACTTAGTCCGGCGACCGTAGGTCTACTATTATTACCGCTAATAATAGCGCCCTTAACTCCTTAAAATATAGTACGTATAGTAGTAACCTCTACCTATTTAGTATCGTTCTTATCTAATATAGTATTATCGATATCGCCGAGCTCTACGCTTCTATCTCTAGTAGTCTTATCGAGAACCGAAGAAAAGCCTTTATTATACCGCTAATTAGTCTTATTAAACTTATTAATCCTACTCTATATCTTATCGGTACTAATAGTCTAGATATTATCCGATAGCGTAAACTAGATACCCTTCTACTACTTAGTAAAGCTATCGATACGAATCTTATTTATACGATTAAATACGTCCGAGCTACTATCCTTCTCGGTACGATAGCTAGTACGCTAGACCCTAGAGTTCTCCTTAAATATATTCTTTAGTACGCGAGTAGCCTTACGGTTACTAGCGACCTTCTCGAATATAGCTATAAGATTATATATTAAGTTGCCGAACTACTTAATATCCTCGGAGTACTCGTAATTATATAACTTAAGCTACTTATTAGAGGCGATAGCTTTGCCTTTCTTACCGGATAGATTAATATAGCTAGTAGATAAGACGGCCTTCTATACTTCTAGAGATCTACCCTTATTAAGTAGCTAGTACTTATAGATTATTAGCCGACTATAATTCTCCTAACTAGTACTAAAGAATATCGGAATTAGCGGGTCTATAACTTGGCGGAGGTATCTAATATCCTATATATAGACGGCGTATCGGATACGCTTAAAGACCGAGATCTCCTATAGTATACGGTATATACTAGTAAAGGCGTTATCCGGCTTCGACTCTAGGTCTACGTTATCTAAATTAGATTATATAGATCCCTCCTAAGTATTAAGGCTAAATACTAGCTACTAGACCTTCTTAAGGAGGTCTAGATATACCTAGCTAGATAGGGCGGCGATAGCTTCCTTTAATATACTAATCTTAGTAATATTCTATTCTATATTAACTATATCGAAACTTAGTAGGCCTATATTAATTAATAGCTATATAATAATAGCGATAATACGAGCCTTAAAGCTCTTATTTAAAGTACTTTAGCTACGGAAGAACTTAAAGTTCTTCGGGTCTATATCTTTTAGGCCCTAGAAGTTAATATCTACTTAGATAGATACTAAGTATAGTAATTTCTTACTAGCCTTATTATAGGTCTAGTATATACGGAATATAGTTATATAGGTATTTATAAAGATATAGAACTAAGCCGGCGATAGTAATATAAATCTACGCTAGTCGTATAGTAGGGTACTCTCGACGCTCTCGTAGATAATTACTAGTATACGCTCGATCGTAAGCTAATTACTAACGTAAATAAGTAGGCGGGAAGCCTAAATTAGCGAGTCTAGTAGTATACCTATATTATCGTTAAAGATATCGTCCTATACTAAGTACGAGCCTATAGTCGAGATCTTATCGTTCTAAGATACCGGCTACGAGAGGACTTTATCCGGCTTTAACTTAAATAATAATTTAATCTCTAGAAAAATAGATACTTCTAGATTAGCCGCCTTAATATTACGGGATAATATATTACTTATAAGCGACTTAATAGCCTTATAGATTTAATAGATCGTAATAGCCTTAGCTACCGTATCGTTATTATTATAATTATTAATAATATTATTAAATAAGACTAGCTTCGAACGATCTAGTATATCCTAAGTAAGCCTATCGATAGGAATATCCTCGCTTATACTAATAAAGGACGTCGTTATCGCGATTTACTTATTAGTATCTCCTACGATTTAGTTCTTCTTCTTCTCTTAGCGGTTAAAGTTGTCGTATACGATTTAAGACCGACTAAGTAATACTATTTCCTTTACTAAGCTACGGGCTTCTTAGGTATTAGATTTAATAACTACTTATATAATAGTATAGCTATCGTAGATACCTATATTATTAAATATATCGATAATATAAGCTAGGGCGCTACTACTATAGACTAGATATAGACCGAGGCCTCTAGTTATAAAAGAAGATCGCTTAACTACTATCGAATAAACGATAATAAAGGTAATAATATAGATACGCTTAGATAAGATATCGCGCTTATCTTCGAAGGAGGAAGTATACTACTTATACTCTCTACGAGTATTTAAGAGTAGCTTACTATCTAAAAGCTAGAACTAGTTTAGTATACGAGTCTTAATTAGCCGGGCTATATAGTCGAGCTTCTTTAGCTAGGTACTCTACTTTAAGTTATATTTATCGAAGAATTACTACCCGATAAGACGCTTTAGCTCGTCGCGAAGTACCGTAGCGCTAACGAGGCCTTTATTAGGCTAGAGATTTATAATAGTATCTATATTCTTATAGAATATAGTAGTACCTAGCTTACCTACTTATATAATAAAGAACTTCTCGATAGGGAAACTAAATACCTTTATTTAGTCTATAAGGATCTTATACTTCTCTTTAGGTATCTTGCCTAACGCTCGGCTAGTAGTATTAATAATAGGTCTACTATTATCGGGACCCTCTAATAAGATCTCTTTAAGGCCGCTAGTAGGTAGTCGCTAGCTACTCTAGTCTTCCGGATCGTAGTCTTTATCTAGACTATATATACGCTCTTATCGGAGCTCGCTATTACTAATATTACCCGCTTCCCTATTAGACTCTTCCTACTCTTTACCTAGTAGCTCTAGTTCTATTTTAGTTAAATAAGCCGATCGACGAGGCGTTAGAACCGCGATAGGATAGTCTTTAGCTTTACCTTTACCTTTATCGCGAATAGCTAGCTATAGTAGTATATAGCGGATTCTATATTTAATAGCTTCTAACTTATTATAATCCGATATAAAGATAGCCTATCGGACGCGAGCGTATAATATATACTTATTATCTATTATAGGCGGCGTATTAAAACTAGGAATAGGAAGATTATATTCGTCCTCCTCGTCTTCCTTATCTTCCTCGTACTCGTCGTTCGGATCTAGTATATTACCTATTAGCGCGTCGCTTATTCCTTCGATATAGACCTAACCGCTTTAGGGAACTCTTAGTAGATTAGATACCGGTACTAAGCTTAGGTCGCTAGATAGGTCTACTATATCGGCTAGCGGACGTTACTAAATAATAGAGATATATCTTAGTCTCGAGGCGATACGAGAAGTTCGATATATATAAAGGCGGGAGAGGTATTAAATACGAAAGTATAAAGTTAATAGTAAGTCGCGAGCGATAGGCGGCGGGTAGACGTAGCGAGAAGAAGGTCGTATATAAAGACGTATAAACGCGGAAATATATACTAGCGCCTATAACTTTCCGTACTACTCTTCGATATATCTTATTCTTTAATATTCTACGTAGACCTTTAACCTTTAAACTTTAATATCCGCTTACTACCTTCTAATAGACCTATAAGCTAATAGATTATAATATCTATAAGCGAGAACTAATATAGCCGTATCTAACGAGTAATAGAATATCGCCGCCTACGATATAGATCTAGTCGCGCTTAATAAGAAGCTAGTAATAAGAATACCGATATCGCTAAGGTCTATCGCCGTATCTACCGTATTAACCTACCGACTAATAACGCTAATACTCGAGACTTATATATCTACTACGATAGCTTTAATTATCTAGTATATAAGATAGAAGTCGTTATTAAGCCTATTAGCGAAGACTTAGAGGTATTAACCTCTTTTAGTATATCCGAGCTAGCTAAGAAGCTAGAGCCTCTTATATACCTAGAGATCTAGGAGCTAGTTAGCGAGGTTAAGGCCTATCTATACGCCTAGTATATTAAGCGTAATATTATTACTTATACTATATACTATCTAACTAAGGACCTTAAGCTAGCCGACGATATTAAGCCGTTAGAGGCATAGATCGCTACTATTTAGTACCTCGTCTTCGGCGATAGCGATAGCGAGGTTAAGCTTATCTACTATACTATATAGAAGAAGTCCCTTAATTACTAGGCTTATACTATTATAGCCGGCAAGCCTATTATCTAGGTTATTCTAATTACTTATATTAACGAGTCTAGCGATACCGAGAAGGATATTAACGCTATATACGAGAAGATCGAGAAGATTATTAATAGCCTAGAGAAGGAGATAGCTTAGGACTTCGAGAACTAGTTAAATAAGGTCGACTAAATAGTAAAGGATACTTTAAACCTACCGGTAACTATAACTCAAGTTAATAGTATGTATATTGCGGTATATATTACGGTTACTATTAAATATTACTAATACCTAAGTAGGAAAGCTAGCTAGTCTAAACTAACCTCTACTTATTAACTATAACTTAATACTACTATATCGTACGATTAATATCTATATATAAAGGCGTCTTATTATTACTACGACTAGCGCCTCGCGTATAGAAATATTATAATTTACGATATATATTTTTTAGCCGTCGCGTAGATAGCTATATCTTAATAACTAGACGTCGTAAATATATAGTACCTTTATTAAAGTTAATTATATACTACGTCCGAACTCTATCTAACTGTCAAATTAGTAATATTCAAAAGTAGACGTTTAGTAGTATATTAGCGATCTATTAGCTAAATAAGTTTAAATAGACTCGTATTATAAAATTTAGTATAATAAACTATATATACGTCGCATATTAATAATTTTTAGTTTATTAGAATCGCAATTAACTACTCTACAACCTCTAAGTGTTAGATTGTACTATTTATCGTGTGTTGTCGAGATGGCAGTTTACTAAACCGCAACCACACCAATTTGGAGCGGTTAACCGTCAGCCCTTTGGGACGAAGATTTTTCAGGGTGTTGTTTGATTGGTCCGGATCTCGGCAAATTCTATCACGTGCACTTCTGTCTTATTATTCATCTCGCCTCGCAATCTTCGTTACAAAGGGCTGTTGGAGCTAGCCCGCCAACACGTAAACATGGCCAAGTCGCATTACATGCCCAGATCAGCTCGCATCCCCAGCAGCTCGCGGGAGAATGGTCTGAAGCTGCTTAGGTCAGCTTGCAGCTGAAGTGATGATCACAGCAGGATCAGCCCTGCGAAGCGACTTCTCGCAGCTGGCAGAAGGGTGGGATGTCTCTTTGAAGTAGAACTCTCAGCTCTTTCCTTCGACGTCAGATGCATGCAAAACAGACAGACGACTCAAAAATCGATCAGCCTCATAGAACAAGCCAACAACCCGAATGATTCACGCCAAGAGCACGACAACCAGGTCCAACTCACGATATGGCAGTGAGCACACCCAAAACAATGAACGCCTGGAAAGTTCGCATAGGCGAGACAGAACCTATCCGAGCCAGAGTTCCTATACCAGAACCAGGCCCGGGTGAAGCCCTTGTAAAGCTCCAGGCTATGGGTGTCTGCCATAGCGACTGCACACTCCTCGGAATGAAACCTCCAACACCACCCGACTGGAACATGGAATCAGAATTCATCCTCGGCCACGAAGGGGCTGGCGAAGTCGTACAGCTCGGAACCACCTCATCAAACGATCTCGCTATCGGCGACCGTGTAGCAATACACATCATACCCGGTTGCAACCAATCCTCCTGCTCAGTCTGCTCTCGAGGTCTTCAGAGAATCTGTCGCAAACCAGGCAGCGGAAACTACGGAATCTGTCACGATGGAATGTATGCCGAATACGTCTGCGTCTCGGAACGTGCCTGCATTAAGGTGCCTGAGAGCGTGACGATGGAACAAGCTGCGATTTCTGTGGACGCGATAAATACAGCTTATTGTGCCGTGACAAGGACCGCGAACGTACAACCAGGAGAGACGATTGTGATTTTTGGGTTAGGTGGGTTGGGACTGAGTGGATTGCAGATTGCACAACATGTGATGAAAGGGGAAGGGAGGATCATTGTAGCGGATAAGAAAAAGGAGGCTATTGATATGGCGATCAAGTTTGGAGTGGCAGAGGAGGATTCGATTCTGGTCGACGGGACAAAGACTGTTCATGAATTTGTCGCGGAGCGAGGGCTTGTTGTTGATACTGTGATAGATTTCACGGGACATCCTGATGCGATGATGAGTGCGCAATTGTGTGTCAAGGATGCGGGCTTGATTGTCATGGTTGGGCTCCTTGCAGAGACTGTTCCAGTCATGCCGATCATGATGATCGTGAGGATGTTAACGATTAAAGGGAGTTATAATGGTAGTACGGAAGATTTGAAGAATGGATTGGAGTTGTTAGCGAAGGGTGTCATTACGCCGCAGATTACGACAGGTAGTATTGAGGATCTACCGCAGACGTTGAAAGATTTGGATGAGGGTAGAATTACCGGGAGAAGAGTCTTGTTGCCGACTTGGAAGGACTGAAAGTCGCGTACGTCTTTCTGGCTGGCTCCAATATGACTGCGACCTAGACAAGAAGCCTCCAAACTGAAAGTTTATGGCGATGCCAGGTCCGAAACAGGAGGACCTAGTCTTGTGACCTTGCTTGCAGCATTCCAATATCTCTCGGTTCCATCTGCGATCTCTTTATGATTGTCGGTTGCACGCTACTTCTTCACCTACGACCGACCCACAAGATACACGCTCATCAAATTCACTCGCATTTGCTCGTCCAATACATCTTCCATCATATTCGTCACATCTCCGTGTGCTGGAAATCAGCATTATTCACCAGAATCTCTATCTGTCCGAATGTGCCAATACATGTATTCACGATCTTGGAGACGTCGTTGGATGAGGTGACCTTTGCGAACATGACTTCGCAACGAGGTCCTGGCGGAGAGCGGGATTTCGTGCGCTCTGCTGCGGTGAGATCTAGATCGCAGCCGATGGAGCCGCCGTTTTGTGAGAGACAGAGGGCGATCGCTGCGCCATTGCCCCAAGAGTTGGGATTGGAGCTGGGTGTTTGGCCTATGCCCATTATTAGGGCGATTTTGGAATCGAGGTCGGGATATGATGGATGTGAGTCGTTCGTTTTGGCGAGATTGTGTTGTGGTTGTAGAAGACGTAGGTAGGCAATTTCTGAGGCTGTGAGATCGCACGCCATTTTGTAGTCTACAGTTATGCAAGTCTGCTGCGTCGTGACTCTCTCTTTTTTTTTCTCTCTGTCAGGATTATTATAGACGAGTCTTGCTAGGTATCATATCATCGCGTGGGGTCTTCCTTGTAACAGAGGCGGTAACCGGAGTAGCTGACACGACTCCGGAGCATTGGAGGGTATAGTTTCTTAGCATAGCCGATCGTCTTTGGACGCATTTGACGTGGAATCTTTGACTTGAAGTATGTATTCGGAGTCGTGGTAGCTTGACAACTTCCGCCTCTGATTACCACATCAAAGACTGCAAATTGTGTAAGAATTCATGTCTAACCTCGGATCTGTGAAAGTAGCTCTCTGCGGGCTAATGATGTTCGTTCTGGTATACTTGTGGTGCATGGTCTAGACTTCAGGCATGCACGGAGGCAAAGGAGTCTAGGGGGAATAGTCCAGATGAGTCCACAATGGTCTCGAGACTGCCGAATCTTTACCTTAGTGTTACCATCGGGATAGATCAAGGCAATGTTTCGCCCCCTCAATCATCAGCTATGCCTGGACAACGCCACGCCTGTATTGTCTCGTCTCTCTTGGCTGACTACAAGGGACATGCTACTCCTGCGAGAGTGACCAGCTGCTCGCAATATCCTGGTAGCAATGGCGGGAACCAAGGAACAAGAAGGCGACGGAGCAATAGGCATTGGACGTGCGCTGGTAGATCTAATAGAGGCCGCTTCGTGAAGCTTGGATTTCGTGAAGCTTGGGTTTCGAGGAGGATGGTATTCCCCTAGATATCCCAGCCTTGGAGGACCCAATACAACCAGTCAATCATAGCCTTTTCATTCTCGTTCGCATCATCACGTATTGGCGCACGCCTTCTCCTCAGACTCGCACTCGATTGCTTGCATCCTATCCTCGGAGAATTGTTAGTATGTGGATCTTCTTCTGCCGACTGTATATATGCCACTTGCCTATATCTAGACGTTGAAGTGATCAGCCACCAGTTTCTCACGTACGGCATTGGTGTCAACAGCCAGTACGTACCTTTGTCGCTCGAACTTGATCTGCGGCTGGTGTCGCGACGATAGCCGTAGCCTTCGACTTCTTTCCCGTCGTGCCGATGTCTCGTATTCGGGAGCTTGTTTCCCTCTTCAGAGACGCCGTTCTTCAGTACAGCTTCGGTTGATGGTTCGGCAATGGCATCTATCTCTTCTTCAGTAAATATATGGACCTGCTTGTGGCAGGACTTCTACCTCTAAGCTGGAGCTCCAACCAGGATGATGATCTCGTTGGCAAAGAGTTGACAGTCGCAACTATGATAGCGACAATGGTAAAGAATTCCATGGTCGAAGTGCAAAGTTGGCAATGTGACTTGGATGAAGAAGGTCGACAATGAAGTCGCTACGGAGTCCGGGACTGAGTCGAGTTGTGGAGGAAGGGGAGGAGTCGAGCCAATTGCTGCTGGCCAGCGTTGTCAAAGCAATGAACAACCTAGCTCCTGGCAACGTGTAGCTATGGTCCCCTGGACGTGAGATGTGATTTGCACATCCAATGCAGCTCATGAATGTCGAAAAAGCTTGGTATTGCTTGTCAAGGCTTGTGCAGTCTTGTCCGAACCTTGTGCAGTCTTGTCCGAACCTTGTCCCTGACCAGTATACCATAAGTTTCGTATCGTCGACATTCGATTGGTGGGGTGGGCTTGTCACGCTGACGCCTCACACGCTAAAATATCCCTCATCCTTCAGGAGTCGTCAAGAAATGCCTCACAGCACACCACCTAACGAAGCTTCAAGCAGACTCGCTGTCTCGACCGGGAACCGAAGGATGGTAAGTGTCGCAGTAGGCGCAGGGTGTGGTGTAGCTCCACACCTACTGCGAGGCGGAGAGATTTCGCATCGACACCGACACGACAAAGTATCTAGCCTTGCCTAGAGCAGCATGGATTGCAACCAGCACCCCATATCTTCTGCTCAGCATTCGTTCCATGAATGCAGCATTCTATAGTTTTGCATCGTTAGCGCGGCAGCGAGCGTTTGCCACAGAGTTTAGACGCACACGCCACGGTTGATGAAGCCTTCACCAGCAAGCCGCGCGTCAGCGCAAAGCTACTATGGTCGCCTCATCGTGCCTGGACGTCAAAGTAAGTGTGGTAGTGAGGATTGTAAGAATGACTGATGGTATCCCGAGCTGGCACAGTGTGGTCTCGGTACGTTTTTGGGTTATGCAATTTTGGCCTTGCCAGCAGAATGTGATATAATTTCGGTAGAGCACTCTATGCTTTAGCCTGAGCGTTGGTCTTTGGTGCGCCTTGCACTGAACGCAACGCCTGCATAGTTGCTGGGAGCAAAGGTCGTACTTTCTCGATCAACTTATCGGCATCTTTTCCAAGATAGGTCCCATTCATTGCCAGCTTCTTCATGACTTCGTTCAGTGTCTTCTGCTTGTAGCGACCATTTTCAGTTGACAACCACGAAGCAGGATATTTACCGGCGACCAGCTTTTGCAGAAGTCGATCTTGGCTTAGCAATGTTCGAGCTTTTTCGCCTTTCTGAACAGTGAGAGCCTGCACAGGATTTCGAGCAGCTTTGTAACGATCTAGCACAACGCCCTCGAAGTCCTTACTGGCAGGGGTCGCAGCACTGCTCCCTGTATGGAGAAGATGTTCCCGCGATGGTGCTCGCGGCTTGAAGGATAGGCCCTTTGCCTTGGCTTTGCCTAGCCGGTCGCGCAGGGACATCTCTTGACCAGCATTGAATGACTCTCCTATCGCGGTCTCTGTCTCGTTGCCTTCTATTGATGCGGCATGTGCTGCTGTGCTCAGTGGTCCCGGTGTACTGGCTTCCAGCACACTCACGCCACCCTCAGCAGGCTCTTGCACTTCAGATGGATTTCTCATGCTTCGCGAACTTGGGTGCTCATTTCTGACGTTCTCATCGGCACCGGTCACTCGCCCCACGCCCTGCGCATTTGGTCCTTCCCGACCAGCAGAGATATTCTCGCCCATTCGTTCTCCACCCATACTTGCTGGCGTCTTGGTGAAACCAGCGCTCGTTGTCGGCGGTTCTGGATCCCGTTGAGCTGTACCTGTGATGCTGCCAGGACCATCGGTTGGCTCTCCTGGCGGTGGTCCTCTCTGGAGCATCGATACTTCGTTCGAAATCATCGCAGCGCGCTCCTTCTTTGAAGGACGGCGATTTGCTTCTGGTTATCCGATCAGTGTCATGTCCAAACGATACAAGAAACCATATCAGTACTGTTAGATGGAGCTGGCTTGTGGATCTCATTGCCATCCTGTCCAGAAGTGCCTTCTTGTACTCCATTTCGCAACGAAGCATGAAAGCATCGCACACATTGACCGCTTCTGAGACGCTGAGATCGAAGGAATTGTCGCTCGGCAGCGCTGAACGCCGCCAAAGATGTTCTGACTGCCATCACTGATGCTATGTCAATGTCTCAATGGCTGAAGCAGCATGTGGTTGACGACTTCAAGGTTGCGGCGAGAGCGCAACACTCCCGACGCTAGCTTTGATTAATGCTAGTCAATGTTTTCAACGGAGAAGCTTGGCAGAGCTACTGGTCGAGCTCTTTCACGCACGCGAGCTTTCCTCCTAGTTACACCAAAACAGTTTCCAGCCTTCAGCAATTTGCTTGGCCATCAGACGGCTGACAGCACATCCGATGCTGCCTACCGGACAGCGACAACAGGCTCGATCGTTTGCAACTGGTTCTCCCCGCATTTGTATGCGAGCGGTTCCTGGCTCTATACCAAGAAGGGCCTACGTCCGCGACCTCGGCATGATGTAGCCCAAGTCGTATAGCAAACGAGACCAAAAATGACCTCACCACCGCCTTCAGCACCCATATGATGGACCGGCTCGGCCGTATAACCGATGGACTGCTGCACGGCAGGTACGGATATACAAATGGAGTAGTCGCATTAGTCTTGAATGGTTTGTAGACCTTTTTGTCTCGTGAATATACCTTCTTCTGCGTCGTCCACACCCCAACTTCCTCCAAGAAATATCACTACCTCGCCAAGATGAGGGCTTCTTTCGCCGTTTCGGTAGCAGCTCTTGTTGCTGGCAGCGCAGCATATTCGACGAACCCGATTACAGAGCTTTCGAGAATAGGACTGCTCCAAACGCCTGTCGACATTTTACCTCCGAGTCAAGATCCATGGTATACAGCACCTCACAATTTCGAGGCTGCGGCTCCAGGCGCCATCCTCAGGCTGCGAGCCGCGAGAGGCAATCTCACGAGCATTACCACAAACTCAAGCGAAGCCTACCAGATTCTCTACCGCACCACAAACAGCCAATATCAACCTACATGGGCAGTCACAACATTCTTCACGCCCAAGTCCTCAAACAAGACTTCAGCCAGCAACAACAAGCTGCTCTCATACCAAGTTCCATATGACTCTGCCGATGTCGATGCCAGTCCATCCTATGCTCAGTATGGCGCTGCTTTCCCAGATGTGACGAAGGCATTAGGCCAAGGTTGGTTCGTCAATGTTCCAGATTACGAAGGTCCAAACGCCAGCTTTACTGCAGGCGTTCAATCTGGTCACGCCACTCTTGACTCCATACGAGCAGTCCTCAACTCAGGCTTCGGTCTTGAACAGAATGGCACCCGCTACGCAATGTGGGGATACTCTGGCGGTGCGCTCGCCAGCGAATGGGCAGCAGAACTCCAAGTCCAATACGCTCAAGACTTGAGCTTTGCAGGTGCAGCTCTGGGAGGTCTTACGCCGAACGTGACCAGCGTCCTTGCGGCTACAAATGGAGGCATCGCAGCAGGACTGATTCCAGCTGGAATCCTCGGTCTTGCAAGTCAATACCCAGAACTGCTGCAGTACATCAAGGAGAACCTGAACACTGAAGGCAAATACAACGCGACTGGCTTCCTAATGGCTCGCAATCAGACCCTGGCAGAATCGATCGGAGCTTTCGTCTTCCAAAATATCACGCAATACTTCAAGAACGGCGAACAATCCCTTAGCAACCCTCTCTCGCAGCGCATCATCAATCGCGATGGAATTATGGGCTACCACGGCGTCCCACAAATGCCCATCTTCGCATACAAGGCGATCAAGGACGAGATCAGCCCGATCAATGATACCGATAAATTGGTGGACAGATACTGCGCCATTGGTGCAACAATCAAATATGAGCGCAACACTGTGGGAGGACACACGGATGAGTCTACCAACGGTGATGCTAGAGCATTTGCATTCCTGGAGCGAGTCCTTGGCGGATCTTGGAATCAGACGGGGTGTCAGATCGAGAATGTGACTGTTAATGTTACCAGTACTGGAGTATGAAGGCCGAGAGGTAAAGAGCTCTACGATGATATGAATGATGCAATGTAAAATGGACAAAACTGTACATACGACATGAAGAAGAGATATGAAATACTCATTATTGGCAGGAATTATGATTTGTTGGTTCCCTTCATTACCACGATTCTGCTAAAACACGCGTCGATGCCCTTTCTAGAATGCCACAAGTCCAGCGCAAGATTTGCCTGGTCTATAGCTCATGAAGTGTTTGCCGTAACACTTACATCGTGCAAAACTTACGAAACCTCTTCATCCTCATCATTATCACCTCCAAAACCAAACGAGAAACCACCCTCCTCAGCCCCATCCTCTTCATCAATTTTCGTGATCGTCTCCCAATTCTTCCCAACCTTACTCAACCTCTCCAACTCCACCAAGCCCTCGTCAAGCAGCGCCGGATCATGCTTTCGCAAACGCTCAACGAAAAGACTATAAGGATCTTGCACATCATCTCTGAAACCCGAGATACTCTGCTTCTGATCCCTCAGAAAATGCAGCACTGCGCCAACTCTACTCCTCGGCACAAGATTCTGAGTAATAGCGATGCTGGGTTCTAAGTTCAGGACAAGATGATACCAGCCTGAAGGCACATAGAGTACTTCACCTTCATAGCAAATGCCTTCTTTGCAGCCTGCTGTTTTTCTCGCTTCCGCGTGAAAGCCAAGGAGCCACTCTGCAATGCTTAGAGGACTTGTGACTTCGCTTTGATCTTCGGAGACGTAGACTCCAGGTGGTGGTGGGATGGAGGGTGAGGAGGGAAACATGATCCAGTACTTTGATCCCTTAATCACTGCATTCCAGGCGCTGGTTGCGTTGGGATCTTTGTGGAAAGTGCTGCCGCTGCGATCAGGTCCAACGATGAGCCAGCGGTGATCCGGACGTTGATCGCCAAGGAGATTGAAGAGGTCTGGGCCGAAGCAGGTCGGGGGCCAGTAATCTGCTTTTTCGCTTGGTTGGTCGGAGATGTGGAGGTTCATCTTCTCTGCGAAGGCGCGGTCGAAGAGGTATAAGGGCGATTCGTCCCGGCTGTTTTCCATGTACTGAATGTAGGTTCTGAGGGGCCAGTCCACGGCTTCAGCACGGAAGGGTATATCGTTGTACTTGTCGAGGAGATGCTCAGTGGTCCACGATTTGTAGACTGGCCATTTCTTGACAGGGTCTGTCAAAATGAAGGGCTGGCGATACCATTCTGCTGCGAAGTCGTTGTATGAGAGATCATTGAAGCGCGATATCTCGTTATGTCTCGGTATGTTCTCAGCATACTGATGGAGTGGGACATGGGCACAGAAGAAAGGCCGATGTAACACATCAGAGAATAGATTGCTGCAATCAACCTTAGGCTCCTGACTTGCAGGCTGTTCTAGGTATGTCGAGCGCCACGTGCCTTGCCAGGAGAAGTTTTGAGGAGATGACCTACCGTGCTGCTCAGCATGATGCCGAGCAAATATGAGTCTTATGCGGAGGACCTACTGAACAAACAGCGTACGCCATAATTCCTCGTTTCTCGAGAATGCATGAAGTGCTCGACACGTGCCTCCGAGTCGAAGCAGATCCTGAGGCTCAAGGATCTCGAGAAAAGAGGCTAATAGCTCATCTGGCAGTAAGGCAAAGCGACCGGATGAGTCTTTGAGATTTTGTGTAGCGACCAGCGCATTTCCGGATGGCCTCACGCCTAAAGGGTGCCGTCTAACGAAGGTATTGTTCTCCTCAGCTTTGTCATTGTGGCCGCCAACTCTCATTCGCTTGGCCGGCCTTTGGTAGGATGAGTCGAGGGGCAATTCAGAGTCGTAGCCGCTGTCAGGCGGAAGAGTCATACTGGGCTGAAGGCTGTTTGGCGAATGAAGTGTGAAGCAGCAAGCAGAGACTCGGAGAATTCTGTTTGCCTCCCATGGGAAGGCCGTGGTCATCAAGTTCAAACTTCGAAAGGGCCCGAGCGTCTTTTTCGCCCCACACCCTGTCAAAATACGAAATCTTTCTGCCGCCGCACTTTCTGCAATCCCATCTAACAAACCCAACACACACACAACCACGCACAAACTAGAACCTGACCGTCCTTACCGACAGTCAGTGATATCTAGTTCTTTCAGTACAACCAAAGCAACCGCGGCCGGCGTCCACGAGGATCCCCGCCCACCCACCGCCTAAGGACTTTTCCCGCTCACTGCGCAGCGCCAGTGAGCTTCGTGTCTGATTCGCAATCATGGCAGACAGTAAGGGACTTGAGGACATCGATGCTGGTAAGTGAGCGATCCTACTCTATTTGGCGGCAACGGCAGCGGTGGTGGCAGCATACGTGGAAAAAAGTTCAGAGCGGGCAGGCGGGCAGCGCAGCGGTAGCGGACACAAAAGCAGCATTTTGGAAAGCGTGCGACACTCAGAGACAGTAATAACAATTTGTGCGCTGCAGGTCAAATCGAGTCCAACTATGACGAGACCACCGACTCTTTCGATGCGATGAACCTCAAGAGCGAGCTCCTCCGTGGAGTCTACGCCTACGGTTTCGAGCGCCCATCTGCTATCCAGCAGCGCGCTATCATGCCAGTCATCAAGGGTAAGCAAAAGATCACCCCTCTCCAGTCGCGCCCGCCTGGATCTCACACATAATACAGGCAACGATGTCATTGCTCAGGCTCAGTCGGGTACCGGCAAGACTGCCACTTTCTCCATCTCCGTTCTCCAGAAGATCGACCCAAACATCAAGGCCTGCCAGGCACTTATCCTCGCTCCAACCCGTGAGCTCGCCCAGCAGATTCAGAAGGTCGTTGTCGCCATCGGTGACTTCATGCAGATTGAGTGCCACGCTTGCATCGGTGGTACCAGCGTAAGAGATGATATGAAGGCTCTCCAGGACGGCCCACAGGTCGTTGTCGGCACTCCAGGCCGTGTTCACGACATGATCCAGCGCCGTGTCCTCCGCACCGACAGCATGAAGATGTTCGTGCTCGACGAGGCCGACGAGATGTTGTCTCGCGGCTTCACTGAGCAGATCTACGACATCTTCCAGCTGCTCCCACAGTCGACCCAGGTCGTCCTCCTTTCGGCCACCATGCCACAGGATGTTCTCGAGGTCACCACTAAGTTCATGCGTGACCCAGTCCGTATTTTGGTGAAGAAGGACGAGCTTACACTCGAAGGTATCAAGCAGTTCTACATCGCCGTCGAGAAGGAGGACTGGAAGCTCGACACCCTGTCCGACTTGTACGAGACCGTCACCATCACCCAGGCTGTCATCTTCTGCAACACTCGTAGAAAGGTCGACTGGCTTACCGACAAGCTTACCGCTCGCGACTTCACTGTCTCCGCCATGCACGGTGACATGGACCAGGCCCAGCGTGACGTTATCATGAAGGAGTTCCGATCTGGTTCTTCCCGTGTGCTCATCGCCACCGACCTGCTCGCCCGTGGTATCGATGTCCAGCAAGTCTCCCTGGTCATCAACTACGACCTTCCAGCCAACCGTGAGAACTACATCCACCGTATCGGTCGTGGTGGTCGATTCGGACGTAAGGGTGTTGCCATCAACTTCGTCACCGCCGACGACGTCCGCATGATGCGTGAGATCGAGCAGTTCTACAGCACCCAAATCGAAGAGATGCCAATGAACGTTGCTGGTGAGTTCATTCAGCTCGAGCTGATGAATGAGATGCTAATGAGAATGATAGACTTGATCTAAGCGGAGAAATCACAACACCACACAAGCCTTCCAGTTCGCTGCCGAGACACGGCGGCCGGGCTGGCGAGGCACTTACCACCTACTGCACCAATCTGAGAGCCCACTCATCGCTGCTTCGCGCGGACGGCGCGCATTGACTGTACGCCAGATAGCGCTCAATGGCGAATGACTTGCATGATGATCATCAGGAGGGAGTTCGTGATGCTTTATGCACATCAAAACTGCTTTGCGTTTTTAGAGGGAATGGGAATGTCATGCTTACGTTGAAAATGCTGTTTTTGCTGAGGTTGAATTGCGACCTGGTACGTAGGCTGCGTACATGAATTGAACAGTAAAAGATATCTCCTTTCATTCTAGTAAGAGTAAGATGGTCGTTCTTGCCATGAGTGTGTGATTTCCACATGTGAAAGCTTGGCAAAACGTCACGATCTAACGGCTGCAGATCGAATCCCGCTTCACAAAACGAGCTTTTCAAAGACAATAAATTCGAGGACTCCAACACTCGGAGCTGGCAGCGCATCATCACACAACATACACACACTCAAGATTGCCACCATGGCACCAAAGGAACCACCGCCGTCGGATCCTACCGCCCTTTTGTGGGCACATCAACTCAAGCGCGAGCATGGCCTGCTGCTTGACCGTATGCAGAAGCTCGAAGCTGCTATTGACAGAGTCGAAAAGTCTGCGACGGCCGCAGTGGACAAGAACAAGCAGGATGTTGACCAACTCTCCAAGCAAGTGCAGTCACTTGCTCATGACACACGCCAAAATCATGCCATTGAAAAGGTGCAGAAGGAAGTGATGAAGTCGCTTGAAGAGCTCCAGTCGCAGATCGAGGCTATCACGGAGAAGGTAGCCCAGATTGATCGCGATGTCGAAAAAGTGGCTGTCGATGGCAGGAAGGCAAGCGAGAAGGAGGTCGCGCTGCTCAAGCGCGTCAAGGAAGTTGAAACGTCCCTGAAAGGCTATCGCGATAACATGCGGACTCTAGGAAGGCGCATTGATGAGGGCAGAGTCGAGCAGATCGGTCAGAGGCTTGATCACCTGGCGCAGCAGGTGGAGAATGGAGGCGGCACGATGAAGAGGGTTGAGGACTCCCTCGCTGTGCTTGAAGAGGCTTCCAGAGCACTCAACATTAGCAATGAGAGATTGACCGAGGAGTTGAGAGCTGTTCAACGGAACATCGAGCGTGGCACAGTGTTACCAGACGCGATTGCCACCGTTGAGCCTGACGACGCAGGAGCCCACGACATCGATGAGCCTGAGGCTAGGCAAGCGACTGATAAGGCGGCGCGGGCCAGAGCTGGGAGGGTTCAGAAGAGAAACAACTCATCTCAGACCAAGGCGAAGCATGCGGAAGCACTAGAGACCGCGCGTGCTGTCAGATCTCAAAAGGCAGCAGCTAGGAAAGCGGAGCCTCCTGAGGTCGAGAAGCCAGCTCCTCGAAAGACTGGCAAAAACATCCAGCGCAGAACCTCGTCGCGAGCCAAGAAAGAGCAGACGAAGGCTGCACGATCTGCACGCGCAGCGAAGAGGGCCACTGTCAAAGCGCCACCATCCCCAAGTCCTGTCCCCGAAGTCAAGTCTCAGAAGCCGATCACTCGCGTTGGCAAAGGCTGGGTGGAAGTCGAAGCAACATCGAGCGAGGAGGAGTACAACGCACCAGCCAAGCTTGCAGAGATGAACCACCTCGTCCCAGACTCAATGGGCAGTCCAATCCAGCCTCCACCCAGAACAACTCCGACCCGCAAAGTCGCCATCCAACGATCCATCGAGCAAGAGAAAATCAACCTCGCCGGACCAGCGCCACCAAAGCGTCGCACGATCATTCAGAACGACAATACTCAAGCCCGAGAAGTCTTTGGCACGGCCGGCAAGGGAAAGAAACGCAAGGCTAATGTCCTCGCTGACGATTCCATTGACGTTGATGCACCGAGACAGACTCGAAAGCAGAAGATCGATGCTGCTACTGCTGTGCCGGTTAAGCAGGAAAAGAAGGGTACTCGTCGAGGGCTCACCAATATCTTCAGTTCACCGATCTCTTCGCCGCCAGCGATGGTTGAGAAGGCCTTCAAGATCAAGCAGGAGGGTGAGCAGGTGAAGAAGGGAGGTCGCAAGAAGAGAACGATTCCTCAGGACGATGGTGGTATGATGATTCGGGATTTCAGTTTCAAGATCGCGAGGGTTTGATAAGATCGGTGGAAGCTGATCACTGGTGGCATGATGATGGCTCGATGTTGATCGGATACTGCTGGGCAGGAGATACTGCCGTCCTTTGGCGGATGGCAAGGAGCACTTCTACCTGCATGAGGACCATGACAGATGGTTGGTATCGCAGATGGCCTTCAAAATAGCCCTGCCTTTCCTGCGAGGAATCCTCAAGAAGATGGATATGTGGTGTTACAAAGCCTTGCACATGCCTAATATGGACAGAGGAAGATCATTACTGGTGGCGTGATGATGGTCCGGCTGCTGGTTTGGTGTACTGTCTTTCGTTGGCTGGCTGGCTACGTATCCACGCAAAATTGCTTGCTGTTAACGACATGGTCTCACCTCTGCACCATCTAGCCTTTCTTCGTCATTATTCCCGCATCGAGCTTCCGTAAGCTCCTTCGAGTTCGAGCTCAAGGATCCATCCCGCACGTTTCACAACAACCCATGTCAAAGCACGCACCCTTCCAAGAAGTTCTAGAACGTCTACTTCCCACCAAAACAGGCCAGGTCATGCAAACGATATCAGAAGTTTCAACATGCCTCTATCCGGTCTTCCGGTCTAGATTTGAGGACATCCGTTAGCTTGTAGTCTTGTCGACCAGTCACCAGAGCTTTGGGTACGAGATATAGATATGGTTGGTAAGATTTGCTTTTTGCACGTGAGGTACAGAGCTGTTTCACTGCAGTTGTAGTTTACGGCAAAGTGGTGGTGTTGAATATGGCATGATGGGCGTATACACATTACTATTCTGCCTACTTTCATCTCTATCCTGACGCCTTAGCAGCAGCAGCTTGTCCTTTTTCCATATCTTGAACAAAACGTTCCCAGATTTCGATGTTGTTTTGGAAGAATTGGATGTTTGCGTCTGCTAGTCCTCCGAGTGTGTCTCTGAATTCAACGGCTTTGATCCTTTCGAAGTCTGCTACCTCTTTCACGACTTCTTCGTCGAAGGCTTCGGTCGTCTTCTTGGCTGCTTCGACTTCGGTTGTGAGCCGCGAGATTTGGACTTCGAGTTTTCGCTGGCGTTCCCGTCTTGCTTGCTCGTGGTCTACGCCGCGGACGTCTTCGATCTTCTGCCGCAGGAAGCCTGAAGCGCCGATTGAGCCGTGCAAGGCGAGCGTGTCGCGTTCTTGGGCAGCTTTGTTTAGGTATTCTGTCAAACCTTCAAAGTCTAGCTGTTTCTGCTCGCGCGTCTTGAGAAGAGCTTTGACAGCTGTGATGTATGCTTCCATATCTTTAAGCGAGCCAAGATAGTCTTGGTCAGTGAAATCTTTCAGGTCTTTCCAACCTTCGCTTGTCGAATGCACCGAGGTTGCAAACTTAGTCAATTCGTCGTTGACACCAGGCTCGAGAGCTGCAAGCTTCTGGAATTGGGTCGCAAGATCGCCGTAGTCAGCTTCGAGATCTCCTTCTCGCTTTGCGACACGTGCGACAGTCTTGCTAACTGTGCCGAGATCGTCGTCGAGCTTCGATGCCCGGTCGTTGACGTCCTGAAACCGCTTGTCCGTCTTGTGTGGCTTCGTGAAGGCGTTCAAGAAGCTATCAGTCCAGCTCTCAAGCACTGAGCCACTTCCGCTCTCACTTCCACTCATGCCTCTGTTCGGCCTGCTCTTCATGGTCGCATTCCAGTCGCTTGACTCCAGGAACAGCGCTAAAAGTGTTGCTCTTCGCAGCACAGGGTGCAGTGTAAGGCGCTTCAGGAATCGATTGAGCGAATATGCTCTGCGGTTCGTGAAGTCTGGTCCGAAGCGGTCGCCTCGCACGTACGACATATTATGTTTGTCCGGGAGAGGCGGTACTGCGCATTGGGGGTATTCTTTACTGAGCGTCCGGTACAAGAAGACGAAGTCTGTATAGCGTCGCCTTACTTGTATATGAGATTGCATAAAGGACTTGAAGTCGGTATCGGTGGTGACCAGGTAGGAAACATATGGGTTTTGGGTGCCTTCGCCTTCCTTCTGCGGGCTGCTCACTTTACACTCCAATCTGCCATGCGCACCTGGACCTGCCAGGTCTTGCGGATCGGCATGCTCGCCAGCTTGCTGCCACTCTGGGCTGTTGTAGTCATTGCTGCTTCCAGCCTCCATAGTGCTGGTACCTGGCAGTTCAGGCCAGTCGCGAGAGCTTCGACGTTCTGTCTGTTTGCTGTTTCGTCTAAGTCCCTTGGGAATCTTGGCGCTCAATCCGTGGAAAATGCCTTCGTTGCTGCTTGCTATGCCGTCGTACGAAGCCTCCGGGATGAGCTGGCTGCCTCCAATGATGATGTCAAAGTCGGAGTCGACGTCGGAAAGCTCGTCCTGGGCAGAAGCTGGAGGAGACAGCTCGATAGTGATGCTGTGCGTTGGAGAGGAGTGCGATATCACACTTTCGTGGTCTGCAGGCGTTGTTGAGAGTGTGGTATAAGTATCGTCAACGTTGTGGTGCTGCCAGACATGCTGCAGCTCGTCCTCGCCGATCTGCAGCTCTGATGCCACCGAACCAGACCCGTGGACGCCCCTGCTTGTCTCGCCAAGATGCGCCTGATCAGTCATCTTCGCATTCTTCGCACGACCACTTCACCTCGCTGACTTTCATGTGCTTGTTTGTCACATGCATCGATCAAGATTTCGATGGTTATGTGGCCAGCTGTCTTCACATTCACTCACGTTGCGGCGACTTTGGATTATGGAACATGGCTTCATTCAGCAAACGGCTGAGGCAACTACGAATGAGGTCATCACGAAGCTTCACTGTGACCTTCTACCGCAGAAAAGCCAGTGCCTGAACTCGAGCAAATCTGTCTCCATCGGAGTTGACATGTTCGTCCGCATCTCCGTATTCGCTCTTTGATATGTCCTTCATCAGATCTTGACGAGGCTACAGTAGTCGAGCAGCCCAATCCACCTGTGCCGCCCTCGCAACAATGCTGGCGACCGGAACCGAATTCTCCGGCTCGCCATGCTTGTCTGCTGTGTCAACTCGTCCGCGTTGAGACCTCTGATTCGATGCTGACCTACTTTACAAGGCCTCCCACCACCTCAGCTCAAGCACATTACCAACATCTTGGCCATTGCCTCGTATCAGTACGACTTCTCGTGCTTGACCAGGCTGAACTCTGAGTGACTATTGTATATTTCGTGCATTTTTTGTGCACCCATCTTCGTCAATCCATAGGTACTGCGTGCCTCCTTCATCATGCAGGTCCAAGATCTGACAGGAACGCACTTTATCTGGGCTGCTGGGCTTATTCTGGCTGCGTACATCTTGCGATTTCTCCAGCAACTACACTTCCAGAGGAACTTGGTCAAAGGACTTCCAGGCCCTCCTCACAGCTATGTTTTCGGATCGCTCATCTCTATGGGCAAGGTGGCTGCTAAACAACCTCCCAACGCGGCTCCGCAAGCACTGATGCAATGTCTGAAAACCGCTTACGATCTTCCGGATGCGTTTTACTTTGATCCGTGGCCTATGGGTCCTCCAATGATGGTTATCACAAACCCAGATATGGCGAACCAAATCACCATGAAGTACAATCCGCCGAAACATCCGTTGGTGGCAGAGTTCATGGTCAACTTTGGCGGGAAATATGACCTGGTCTCGGAAGAGGGCGCCGTCTGGAAGAAGTGGAGATCTGCTTTCAATCCAGGCTTTGCACCAGGCCATCTCATCACACAGGTTCCCACGATCGTGGACGAATGTCAGGTCTTTTGTGATATTATGGAGAAGCGCGCGAGGAATAATGAGGTGTTTCGCATGGAGCCTGCAGCTACGAAGCTGACTGTAAACATCATTGGCAAGATAGTGTTGGATCTCGATCTTAATGCCCAGCACGGCAACAATGTGCTTGTGGACTCTTTCATGTCTCAAATCCGATGGCAAAAGATTGGGGTGCAATACCAGCCAAGCGAACTATGGGATCTCCGACGTCCCATCATACAGCGATATAACAACTGGCGAATGCATCGATGGTTGTCTGATCGCCTCGAGGAGCGATTTGCCGGGCTTGAGGCACGAGGCAAATCTAAACACGTCATTGACCTCGCTTTGGAGGCCTATCTGAAGGAGGTCAAAGGCCAGAAGGGTAATGTCGATGCCAGCAAAATCAAAAAGCTCGACCCTGAGTTCAAGGAAGCGGCCATTAGCAATATGAAGACGTTCACCTTTGCTGGTCATGACACTACATCTTCGACGATCTGCTATGCTTTCTACTACCTCAGCAAATATCCGAAAACACTCGCTAAGATCCGGAAGGAGCACGAAGAGGTTTTTGGACCAGACCCCGACGCTGTAGCACACAAGCTCAAAAACGATCCGCACTTGCTCAGCAAAATGGATTACACGCTCGCCGTAGCCAAAGAGGTTCTTAGATTGCAGCCACCAGCATCGATTATCCGCTCGGGTCAAGCAAACCTGACGCTGCACAACCCCGATACTGGTGAAAATATGCCCACAAACCACTTCATGCTTTGGCCGGTGAATGTCGGTATGCATCGGAATCCCCGAAACTGGCCAAATCCAGATGTTTTCGACCCTGATAGATTCATCCCTGGGTCAGCAGTCTACGCAGAGAACAACAAAGATGCTTGGATACCGTTCAGTAAAGGCGTGAGGAATTGCATTGGACAAGAGTTGGCAATCATCGAAACAAAGACCATTCTTGCGATGATTGTGAGGAAGTTTGACTTTGTAGACGCGTATGATGAGATAGAAAAGCTGGTTGGAGATGGGAGCTCATATCCAAACTATTTGTCCGGCGTGAGGGAGATATTTGGTGAGAGGGCGTATCAGGTACAGCTTGGGACGGCGAAGCCGGCTGAAGGTATGCCGTGTCGGATGAAGTTGGCGAAGAGGTATTGATGCACAGAGAACTCGCACATATCCTCCGTACTCCGTATCAGTCCTCGTAGCTTGAATGCTCAGCACAACTACGAAATGTTGAAAAGATACCTTGTGCCAAGACCAGTCTCGTGGTGTGGTGCGGCTCCTCCCTTAGGAAGATGTTTCCTTTCCCTTTCCTTTATCCTCCCAACTCCAACCATTCTGGAGAATCATCACATACAATTTCATAGACTGTCACCCAGGCGTAGCAATTCTTGTGCGACCCATACTTTGATTCGCCATCGAAGCGAGCCGACGCTGCATCCTTCAGACACGTGCCTCAGCCTCTGAGCGTAGCGCTCGGCTTTAGCACATCCAGCAATGCGAAACATGCGGGAGAAAGCGATGTTGACCTCTGCTATATTCGATGCTCATGCCTGGACCCAAGCAGTTCGATGGATGGCGACAGCTCAGAATCTCGAGACACCCTTACACCGTTCCTTCCGCAGTCGGCGGGCAGCGTGACGAGTACACACAGCTTCGATCGATCACAAGCGAAGCGACAGAAATTGTCAGAAGAGCAGGATGAAGATGCAATCAGCCAGCGGACTGTCGCCTTCGGGAACAGCAACGTGAGCGGCCATGCTCGTGCGCAATTCGGACATCAATATTTTCACGGCAATGTCGAGCAGCACTTCCACGATGTTGCTACTCCAGCGCCAGCGGAAGCATCCCGGCTTGACAAGATACTAGATTTCCTCAGCTTTGAGCAGATGGGCTCGCGTCTTATGAACGTTGGACGCGCCCAGTCAAAAACGTGTCAATGGCTACTCTCAAAATCAGAATACGAGCAGTGGCAGGATAGAGACCTGCTTCCAGAACATCACGGCTTTCTGTGGATCAAAGGGAAACCTGCAGCAGGCAAGTCGACAGCCATGAGATTCTTGCATGACACCGCTCGCAAACAGCTGCGAGATCGATGTGTGATCTCGTTCTTCTTCAATGCTCGAGGCGACGACCTTGAGATGTCTGTAGAAGGCATGTACCGCTCACTCCTGTATCAGCTTCTGGAGACCTATCCGAGACTTGCATCAGTCTTCCCGAAACCTCTGAATAGACAATCGAGGCAAGTGTGGAGCGTAGATGCTTTGAAGAATCGCTTCACATAATCTGGCGGAACATTATCCAGTCCGGCACTACAACCAATCTGTTGACATGCCCTACATACTCGTGGATGAAGATGCTATGAACCTGCTGCGGGCTGAGCTTCGACAAAATTCAAAGAAGCTTGCGAACCATGGCCGGTACGGATCAGCAATTGGTGCCGCAATGCAGAACCACAACATGGTGGCAATTATTCTTCTCCTGCAGCATAGTATGCAACCTGATCCAAGGACCTTCGACGATCTTGAGCAAGTGCTTGGTGTAGCTAAAACTGATTCACGTCGAGCGCTGAGGCTCTTTCTGGACCTGCGTCCCGGCATCGATCTTGGCTCACTTGGTGATGAACTACTGAAGTACGCATTCTCCGATCCTGCTCTCGTTCCCATGTTGATGAGAAGAGGCGCAAAGATCCGAGAGCTCCCGAAGATCCCAGATCTCCCGGAAGACAAAGATATTCTTTCAACAAGCCTGTTTCGGCCCGAGATCAGGGAGGTGGTCTCGTAGGATGACCTGATCGATGCGTACAGTGCTGAGACTTGGGGAGCATGGCTCTTGATCGCGGTCAAGGCTGACGATTATAAAGTTACCGATTGTCTGCTTACCAAGGGAGCGGACTGCAATGCTGATTCGGGGCAAGGCAGCTGTTGAAAGCAGGAGTAAACGTCAACGTGAACCCAGGCGACTTCAAAACTCCTTTGCAGATTGCTTGTCTCGCAAAGAGGGCTGACTTGGCCGAGGTGCTCATTGAACACGGCGCAGATGTGCATGCACAAGCTGATATAGGCGGCGCGCTTAGATCTGCGGCGGCTGCAAAGGATGCTAGATCTGTGCTACTTTTGCTTCAGGCAGGAGCAGATGTCAACGCTGGTAATGGTGTTGTGATGCAATCGGCTTTGACGGTGGGTGATAAGAGGATTATACGAATGTTAATGGAGTATGGTGCGAAGGTGACTTGAGCTTTTTCCGTAGCCTGGAAGAAGCATGCTTGTGCTATCAGCGAAAATACCCGCCAGTTCAGAAAGTCTTTGCCCGACCATGCTGAGGATGCATACGATCACGCTGCGAAGACTCGTAGTAAAGCCAGATATCATTGCTTTAGTGGTCGAAGCCTTCCATGTCCCAAGAATCTGCGCCGTCAATAGCTCAATGTTAACACTCTGTGACGTCCTCATGAGTATCCTGCATCGAGCTGCAGATACAGACCTTTAGTCCGTTGCTAGAAAGGGAAAGCTGGGGAGGACGCACTTCGACAAGACCCACACCTGACATTCCTCACCAAGACGAACCACATTGTCGGGTTATTCTAAGCTACCTTAGCGTCGGCAGTCTCCAAGCCAATGTATCAACTTTTGATTAAAGTGCTGGGTTGTCCGTCAGAACGCCTTTACAAAGGCTTGGATGGAAACGTTTGATAGCTCTGCGAGGCTCGTCGATAAGGCGAAGAAGTCAATGCACCCTGAACACAGTTTGGCGTATGCTTTTTATAGAACTCATTACCCAGTAATTCATGCCCCTAACGCCAGATCAAGCATTTTCTCGTTTCTCATGCATGAAGTCAGAATCTCAAGGCCAATCGCTAAGGACCTTCAAAGCCAGTCGTAATAGAAGTGAGGCTTTCGCAGCAGCAAGCTTAGTAGCCGAAAAGCAAAGCCAGACCCATGACGCCCATGGCAGCGACTCCGTTGACTGCAGTCTTGCCTGCGTCACTGCCAGTCTGCTGCTCCGGAGACGACTCGGTGGCTGAGCCAGAGCTTGTTGGACCAGATGAAGAGGCGGTGGACTGAGTGGTAGTGCCGGCAGAGGTGTTGCCTGAAGCAGTGGCGCTGGTTGTGGAAGTGCCGACCGGGTTGGCCGTGGTCGCGCCTGGAGATGAAGTGCCGACGACTGGGTATGGTGGTGCAGCACAGGTCGAAGTGACGATGCCGTCAGCTCCGGTCGTGGTCTGGACGCCGACTCCCTGAGTGCCGCAGGTGCAGTGGACGTTGGCGGACGCAGTCTCGGCGCCACTTGCGGATACGGTGCCGCTGCAAGACCGTTAGTGAAGGACTATGGCTTTAATGAGCAGGACACTTACGTGGCAAGTGAGCAGTCAGTCACGGATGGAACAGGAACGGTGCCGCCTGCTGGTCGCTGAGAGGTGGTCGGGTAGGTTGGCGGAGCGGGCGGAGTCGTAGTGACGCTAGTAGTGCCAGGGGCGCTCTCGAGGGTGATAGTAGTGGTGAAGGAGACCGTGCTGGTCGTGACGACAGTGGTATCGCATGTCGTATCTTCAGCGTAAGCAGCGCCGAGGATGGCGAGCACCGGAAGGACGAAATGCATGATGTTGGTGATGTCTCGAGGTACCTGAGATGGTGATAGACTCTTAATGGCAAGCTCGAGGTTGACGCTACTTCCTATTCGATGCGTTGAAGTATGTTCGAAGGTGGAAGTATGTTGATAGAAGTGTGTGAGTGAGTCGGTGTCGGAAGCCTTGGTTGCTGAATTGGAGTGTTTGTAACAGCAAGAGTTTGATAGCAATTGAAATCTTGTTTTGAGCTTGGCGAGCGCTTGCAATCAACTGAAACAGCTGCATGTGACAATCATGCGCTACAAGTGAGTGAGGGGTGAACCAATGAATGGCAGTAGCGATGAAGTGAGATTGGCAACCTAGAGTTGTGCGCCGGCGACTGTGAGACTAGTCAATGTCAGCCAATCGACGACTGAGGACTTCTTAGCGTTACAACGCCATAACAATCAGCGTTAAGCACAGCTTCTCACGAAGCTTGATGCTTTTATTCCTACGTGGTAAGTCAATGCAGGCAGCCGACAAAACAATCTCTAAATGCCTTTCTCTCTCGTGGCCAGTCCATGGCGAACAGAAAGGCGCACACAACCACAACAGTCAATGGCAACTCTCGTGCTGCACGTGAAACAGCAAATCAGGCGAACAGACACGCTTAGAGCGCAACGGTTCCACGATGAGCGCACCCATCGCACAGCAGTCTCCTGGATTTTGCATCGCGAGCGCCACGCAGAGTGAGGAGAGGAGAGACACTGCATTCGTGATCAGGGTCAGTAAGCGTACAAGATGGCATCGTGAAAGAGTTGTGCTAGTTTTGATGAGATCCGTGAGAGAGTGCGAGAGGAGACGTGAGGTCGGAAGCAGGAAATGCTTGGCACATGGCCTGTGCTTCGGGAAGCGCCGCACCCACTCAGAAAGAAATTCATGCCCACCGAACGTCGACCTCTGATCTCGCAAGCGTGAACGACAACGCACATTCTTCGACACCTCTTCCTCCGCCAACACCGCCAAGATGGGTCGTCTTCACAGCAACGGAAAGGGTATCTCTTCGAGCGCCATCCCATACTCGCGCGCTCCACCAGCATGGCTCAAGACCACCCCGGATGCCGTCGTTGACCAGATCTGCAAGCTCGCAAAGAAGGGCGCAACTCCATCGCAGATTGGTGTCATCCTCCGTGATAGCCACGGTGTTGCCCAGGTCAAGATCGTCACTGGTAAGAAATCGCTGTCGGAAATTGAGAACAACGAGAATTGGAAGACTAACAAATGCGCCCACAGGTAACAAGATCCTCCGTATCCTTAAGTCCAACGGTATGCCTACCTCGCGCCTTGTACAGCCTGTATGAAAGGAAAATGGAACGCAAGCCTGAAATATGGCTTGACAAGAGATGGACATTTCAATTGCTGCCTTTGCGCACGCAAAACAAATTAAAGCCTCTGCTTGGTCACAGACTGACAGAGAGATGAATAGGCCTCGCCCCAGAGATTCCAGAGGACCTTTACATGCTCATCAAGAAGGTATGTCATGTTAATGCCATGCTGACCTACTGACGATTTGATATTAACATTCTTCGCCTCAGGCCGTCGCTGTCCGCAAGCACCTCGAGCGCAACCGCAAGGACAAGGACAGCAAGTTCCGCCTCATTCTGATCGAGTCCCGTATCCACCGTCTCTCCCGCTACTACAAGACTGTCGGTGCTCTCCCACCAACCTGGAGATACGAGAGCGCCACCGCCAGCACCCTTGTCGCATGAGCGCGTTTTTGCTCGTCGGTCTGGAGAAGAGCATCTGGGAAGGCATGGCGTCAAGGAAGATATCCACTGCATGCGAAATGATTCGTGCTGCTACGATGGAGGAGCATACCTGCATGATGTTCAGGTAGTTATGAAATCAAGACAGAACTTCACGCGCCATGCATATTTCCTCCACATCATTCACGATCGCCATGCCTGGAATGGGTTCGACTTCAACGCCTGGGTACTACTTTGCAAATGGATCATGTTACCTGAGCTCGCAGACTACAGTATTACTGTCGTGGTCAGGTGCTGACGGGCCAGTTAATGTTGGAAGGCTGGCAGTTCGGAGCAAAATGTGAACGCTTGCGCATGAAGTATCGGGGAGTCTCCAGGCCAGATCACAACAATTGCATTGCCCAAAACTGCCTGTATACAAGAACTTCACTTTCTACCTCATCATGTCCAAGGTCAAGCACCACACTATCAAGCTCCACGCTTCAAGTCTTTCCAAGCTCCGCTTAAGAACATCCACAACATGCCACTCTAATCTTGCTGCAGCTCCCTAAAAGCCTTGACAACACCATTCATCACTGAACTCTTTGCCCATACATCGTAAACGCCAGATACGGCTGGGAAAGCTGCCCATAAGTCCCATACCTCACCGCGCCCCATACCTGCCTACATCAGATCAGCCCCAACCTCCAAATCCCCATCTGTCTACTCACGATGTCGTATTCTCATAAATCCTAACCTCAATCATATTCTGCACTTCCGGACCAAGTTGGGTCCTAACATCCACCCGCCCAACATTAGAAGTTTGCGTCGCATCGTCGGGATGTTGATTAGCACATGATTTGAAAATTTCTCTAGAGCTATCGCGGACTGCTGAGGCAGAGCAGGAGGCGTGGAAGTAGGGTGTTGTTCCGGCTATGTTGAATTGGTAGGCGCAACGTTGGCCTCGGCAGAGGATGCGGGAGTTTGTTATTTGGAAGGATGTTTGTTGGGCGAAGGACAGGGTTGTGAGGGTGAGGAGGAGGAGGGAGGTGGGGAGGAGGTGCATTTTGGTTGGTGATGGTGAGGGAATAGTTGTCCTTTGTGGCAAGAGAAGTGGTTCTTGATTTGATGGTCACGCATCGGCTTCATATGCTTGGTCCCTTTCTGCACGTTCCAGCTTCTCGGTAGGCTGTAGAGACTGTTTTATCTGACTTTCCGAGGGGTATCTGCATGGAGACTGCCGGGGATGTGGTTGTTTGTGATGAGGCTAAAGACTCCAGCTTGGTCGATCCGATATTACTTTGATTTATTACACGTCAGGAGAACTTTAGTCCCATTCATGACCATTAGAGAATTATGCAAGAGTCGTCCACGCTGTCGCGATTGAGCGTTGCAGAAGTCATTGATCTTTCGGCCGGAAAACGGTCTAGAACGCATTTCATATGCTTCCTCGATGACAGGGTTTCGTCTTAGGGCTGAATGCTGTATTTTCATCAATGCTGAACTACTTGCAGATCTAGTCAGTGAAGAGGCTCTGCAGCCTCGTGTTCGCCTTTCCAGAATCTGATCCGCAAGAGACACTTGAGTCATTGAACCTCATCAAAACCATGGTCTAGGCACGGCTGCGTTGAGCCTTACGGATATTGTCGCTGTTGTCCTCAAAAAGCAAAGTCCCGAAGTCCCGTCGTGATCTTGCTAGTCATTCGTCCGTTCATACGTCCTGCTTCTTTATGCTTGCCTACAGCAAGCTAAGGTCATTGGGCGGGCTCTTATCGCATTGCCGGTGCTGAGGATTATTATTGGTCTCGTACAAAGGCGAAATCACCTTGAGAACAGCATGCGGAGTTCCGCAAGGTCCTGCCAAGGTCTAATGCTCCGGTTGAGCCTCATACAAGCACTTTGGACGGATCAGGGCGATTCGTGTTGCAGGCGGTATCCTGCCTTGCGGATCAGATGCCGCAATGGCACACCTTCCTGGACCACAATGTGGAAAGTATTCGCGCTTTGGGAGTCGAGTTGTACGGTATTCCCGGACATGACATTCGTCACAGTCGCAAGAGAAGGATGGTGAGGCGGCAGAAATTTCAATGGGATCGCAACATCTGATTCAACCGCGTTCTACGATGCATTCAGATGTCTTTGTTGTGATGTGAAGAAGAGAACATTCGAGAGGGCGATGGTGATGTTTTGACCGGTCGGATAAGTCGGCTACAACCGGATGATGAGATAATGCTTGGCATCTCCTCCAAAGTTCTTCCTCTACCTACACCAGCAGTGTAGAGTAGCATTGTACCGTCCGACACCTTCTGCGCTTGCGAATCTCATGGGAGGACATACCCTACTGCTCGCCGACGCGTAGCATCGACCACAGATCACGCAAATACCCATCTTGAGACTTTCGGATCCGAGAAAGAGAAGGAATCAACATGCGCGGCTGCATGGCAGTCACACAATCGGGCAATTATGATCAGGCTACGGCCATTCATGTGGACACTCACAGAGCCGTGAGACCACTCAGCCTCGACCATGTCCATCCAGCATGCCTCGAATCAGTGAGCAGGGCCTAAATTTAGATATCCTCTCTCGGATAGGTCGGACAGCTTCTCCTTTACGGCTTCACGATCATTCCGCATCTCGAAGTCGATAAACGTGCCGTCCAGAAAAAAAGCAGCTCTATGGAACAATGATACTCGATGCACGACAAGACTATGCAAATTCAAATTGCTGCGCATCCATTGGAACGCCGAAGTCCATGTCGTTGTGGTATCGTTCATGGGGTAGAGACTGAAGTAATGCATCTCTAGCTCTCTCAGCGAGTGTCTAGAACGTTCGAGCAGCTCCAGGAAACACTTCGCGATGAGGTGGTTGATCATCCGACCTTCGTTCGTGCCAATGCTGAGATGAATCAATCTGGAAGGCCCGAAGTCGATCGGTATCCTTTGGATTCTAGGCGATACCAGTGTGAGCGACTTGGTTTCGTTCGCATTAGCAAGCAAGTTCTCGGCGGAGTCCAACCTGGCTGGGCCGTCAAGCACGACATGCACTGAAGGCAGCTTCGACCAGAAGGCGAGAACCTGGTCTGACTCCTGATCTGTAATGTAGTCCAATGCTCGAGGGCTGCTGTTGATGCCGAAAGAGGTGACTTTGAGTCTGTATACAGCGTGCTCCGACTGAACCAGGGCGAGATGAACCATGGTGACGACCGCGGCCGTATGGTCATGACGAGATCTATTGCAAGCCAGCACGATGTTATGTCCCTTGTCGACCTTAGCCAGGTTTTGAAAAGTCCCGATCAAGAGGTGCCGCAGGTCAAGCAGGTCTTGAACATTTTCACAGCTTCCCTCGCGAAACTCGAGCTCTTCGACATGGCGCGCGTAAAATGGTGAAGCGCTTAGCTCGTGGAGCTTGGTCAGACGATCTCTGTCGCATACGCACGCAATCGTAGAGAAACACTTCTGCGCGAAGACATCGTTCGTGTCTTTGGCCAGCGCACGGCAGCTAAGCCGCGCAGCCTTAATATCTTTCTGATTGAGATACTCGGCGATCTTGATGTGCAACTCAGGAGCAAGCTTTCCAAGTCTGGCCTTCGTGTCAGTGTCGCCAGTCATAACAGCGGGTGCTAACATGAAGGTAAGTGTAGCAATGAAAGTTCTGGGGCGGAACTTGCTAGCTAAATAAGCATACCGAAGCATCACATGCGCTATCGCCAAGCCTAATCATGTGATTGTCGGCCACTCGCGAGAGCCTTGTTCACTCAAGCGGCTGTCGCTGATGCCTTTGCTGGATCGCAACTCACAGGTAACTGTAGAGTTGTCACAAGCCTGTCGGCAATCTCAGCATGTGATGGCATCTCGGCGACAGCTTCGGCTGCTCTGGGTCTCTTCAGCTCCATCTTCAGATTCATTTCGTACAACACAACACCTATAGAGTCTACAGCGGAGCGCTAGTTACCGAAGTTCAGACAATAGTCTTCGCCATGGGAGCAGCACGACTCCGACTATCGACTGTGGTCGCCACAATCGTCGCTACACTGGTCCTCCTACCTGCGGTGCTACTCATTCCATACACAAGATCATCGGCTTCCCTCAAGCATGGTCGAGCCAATCTCGAGACAGCCTTGTATGTTTCAGAAAATCATACCCTCTTCCGACGGTACATCGATTGCGACTGGGACACTCTCAATTCAGGTGATGCAGAACAAATCGCTGCTCAACCGTCTGCCTGTATCGAGCGGATCAAGAAAGGCCAGGCCCACATATGTCGCATGAAAGCTCCTCAAGGACCAGGTTTCGGCTCGCGTTATGACAAGTCTGAGCAGCTAGCAGAATTCGGCTGGACACTGAAGACATATGCTGTCACGGGCGGCCCAGTGGAACAATTGCGGAGAGCTGGCCCGGGTATTAAAGAGGCTCTTGAAGGTCTTTCAATCGACACTGGAGAGACCGCTTGGAAGAGTCTGGTCCTTGCTCACGATCACAATTCGCCTCAAGGTGCATCAGACCAGGAAGCTAAATATCGAGCTTCAATGGGAAATTTCGATAATTTGATCAGCCTCAAGGACGGTGTAATCATCGCTCAATCTAACTACGGACCACGTGCTGAGTATGCGAAGATGAAAGAAGAGAACGGTATTGATGTGCCTACTTCGCAGTGGGTTCCACTATGGCAGCTGTCAGACGTCTTGGGTCTTGGCCTGGTCAAACACACAGAGGGCGACGCATGGAAGACGTTACGGCTACGTAACCTGGAGCATTTCATCCAGCACGCCGTCGACAACCCAGAGACTTCCGAAGTCCTAGAGTCGATACTCAAGAAGAACAAAGCCGACCTTGGGAATCAGGACAAAGTAAGCAAACCCTTCGTATGACTGGGTAGCTCAGCTCGCTAATGCTCTTATAGTGGCCCGGACACACATTCAGCATGGACACAGCACAAGGCAAGGCGGCTCTGGCTACACCGAATGGCAATGGCATTGGATGGATTCTTGCAGATCACAAGGAGCTGCTTGGTGTGCGTACGGTGGACAAGGTCACGATCTTCAATTGCGGAGGACAGTTCACAGGACCAGTATGGTGTATGTACTTTCACGTGATTGCTGTCTAGCGGCTAGATTGAGTTCTGCTAAGCGATGTCAAAGGTTTTGGGAAGACTTGGCTATGGACTTCCGTCTGAGATGCTCGAGCGTGCTTTTCAGATCGAAGATGCATGCTTCCGTAAAGCATCGCCAAGAGTAGAGCAGTCTGAAAGAATTCATAAGTGATCTTCCGACACTCTCACCTCCGAAGATACAAGATACTGCAGCTCAGTCTTGCGGCCTGGTCCATGCTTTTCGGGTCGAAGCTACATGCTTCCGTAAAGCATCGCCAAGAAGAGAGCGATGTGGAG
The DNA here is from genome assembly GCA_013365205.1 of Pseudocercospora cruenta. Taxonomy (NCBI): domain Eukaryota; kingdom Fungi; phylum Ascomycota; class Dothideomycetes; order Mycosphaerellales; family Mycosphaerellaceae; genus Pseudocercospora; species Pseudocercospora cruenta. Next base: position 106,412 of record JAASFE010003322.1, read on the forward strand.
GAATTCATAAGTGATCTTCCGACACTCTCGTCTCGAAAGATGCCATATATTGCAGCTCAGTCATGCGGTCTGGCCCATGCGCTTCGTTGAGAACATGATCTTGGATATGGATTCGAGCCTCTAGTGAGAGACAGTCCGCTACGTCCTTACTCAAAGTTCAATCCGAGTCTACCAGATGCCGGCGCCGTCTCTCAGATCCTGGAAGCCGTTCAAACGAATAAGCGAGAGAAGCGAGCTGCATAATGCTACAAATGAGCTGATCGAGTACACAAGCACGATCTGATGAACCTCAGTATCAAGTTCTTCCTCATGAGTTGAAATAGTACTAACCTTTGCTTCAGCATTCCATCGCACATCCCTCACAAGCGGACTGATCACTCCTGAGCACAATCCTATTAGAAAAGCATAGACGGCATATGCCAGCAGCATGATCGGTATCTGCCAAGTGAACAACACAAGATCGGACGGCTTGCGAGGTTGACCAGCTGTGCTGAAAGAACGTTTTGCTTCCAGGATCTCATCTCTGCCGACCTTTCCCAGCCTGTCTTGCCAGCTCTTCGAATCCGGATCTGGCAGCACGAGGCTCTGTTGCGCGCCCATGAAAATAGCGACAACGGCGAGGACAACGCTACTATACCAGAATGCTGGGCAGCTCCAGTGGCCCTCTTTCGCTGCATCGGTAGAGAGACAGCCGGTAGCAATAGCTGCTACATATGCGCCCTGCTCAGCGTCAGTCTTGACCATGATATTTTGGGTGACTCTTGAACGATTGCAAGTTACCGAAATCTGCACATAGTGTGCTTCATTACGCTTGGAACGGAACCAGAATTTTAGGGCTGTCATGATGCCGTCCAGATCTCTTTGCAAGGTCTAGAACGCCTTTATGGTAAGTTCTGGAGTACGCGAATGACATGAACTTCATCCATGCTGCGAAAGCGATGGTAACCGCCTAAAAGCATGTATTAGCAGAGACTACTGATCACAACTAAAGTACACCAACCTCTCCCACTGTCTTCTGCCATTGTTCTTCTGCCTTGGCTGAGGTTGAAGTGGACATGATTGCAATATCAACCTCGTATACTGGAAATCTCCAGCGTAGACAAGCCAACGAACAGAATCTACAGCGTGACTTGTAGCTCCATTGACACTTCGACAGGCAGGCGAAACCGCATCAAGACAGTACAAGGCATGGAAATAGTTCTCCTGACTTCGACGGAGTGGGCTGTCTCTCGGCTGCATCGACGCATGGAGTATCTAAAGTGGAACTCCAGCTCCAAATCGGAGAAGCACCCGAGCAGCACGTCTCATGATCATTTTCGTCATTACTTCACTGAGAACGGTTCCTGTCGATCACAACCATTCCCGACAAGCGCTTCAGCTCTTGCGGAGCCTGACAAGCCTTGATAGGATAAGGCTGCCAGGTTCCTCTAGTTATGGTAGCACAGAAGAACAACCCGAACGGAGACAGCCGTAAACACCATCATCCTGTCGATCAAGCCTTGCCCCTAGATCGACGAGCTGAGATGCCCACTGCTTAGCTGCTGGGTGGCGTTCTCGTCCTGGGTAAGTCCCAGGTCCGTCACTTGCCGCGCGTCGAGCAGCACATGGATACATGTAGCAGCGAGCTCAAGTCATTCCGCTTTTAAATCACTGACTTCCTAAGAAAGTATTGTACAAGTCACGATCTCCGTCGACATCATGTCACACCGCCGAGTGTTCTGGATGCATCGACCTACAAATCCCATCAGTGAAAGAGGGCTCAACGGCTTGACGAACTGGTACTGGAAGTTCAATCATAATGCCATCTTCGTGAGTCTTAAAACGGCTCTCCAAGTGGAACTGAGCCTTCTGATAGCCGCCAGGTCGAGAATATCGATCCTGTGGGCAAATCGGTCTACTACTCAGTCTTCGAGCTGGAGCTAGACGACAACAAAGAAATCATTCGCCCACCAAGAGACCACATCGTCGACAGCCTAAATGGTTGGAGAGGTGCATCTTGGTTCGTTTCGCCCATTGAAAATGGTCCTGATGTGAAAGGCGTGACATCGTTTAGCGATGAAGAGATCAGAGGATATGGTAAGACAATGTTCCCCATACGCGTCTCCTTCTGACTTGAGCTTCATCGTAGCAAGTGTTGCCATCGCCAGTATCGAAAGATACAGCGTATCAACGAACAATTGTAAGAACTTTGCGGCCTCGCTTTTCGATATGATTTGCAATATCGAACGTAGCACGCGGGCGAAGCTTTGGCATTTGAATGCTCAGATGGAGGTTGCGGCTAGTGGTGGGAGTTTCAAAGGGTACTTCAGCCCTGCTGCGTATGGGAGAGCTGTCAAATACTCGACCGAACTCATCACCTCTTCTTTGAAGCGAGGATCAGCTTAGTTCTGTGTTGTCATGATTGGGCTGTGGTCATCTCGGTAGACTCACGAAGAGCCTTGAGTATATCCAGTCTGGACTGGGCGACGATATCAAGACAAGTGAACTTTGAACGGGCTCACTAACCTGACACCATTGTCATATCCCTCCAATGCTGCTCAGTGGAAGATTACATGCAGTCATTATAACTGCTCATTGACGAACAGGCCAGCCATGCCCATACCGGTCCCGAGACACATTGAAGTCAACAGGATCTTCTGCTTCGTGCGCCTACATTCGCTCAGACCCGTCACGATCTGACGTATTCCTGTCATGCCAAAAGGATGCCCCAACGCAATGGCCCCGCCTCTTGGGTTCATCTTGTCCCAATTCAACTCAAGCTTATCGCGACAGTAGACCGCCATGGAAGCAAATGCCTCATTTATCTCAATAACATCGATGTCCTTGTTCAGGTCAAGTCCATATCTGGCAAGCAATTTCGGGATAGCCAGACTTGGTCCAATACCCATGATTCTCGGTGGGAGACCAGCTAGTGCAGTGCCTACATATTTGCCAAGAATGGGCTGACCGAGTTCCAGAGCCTTCGAGCGTTTCATCAGCAGAAGAGCTGCTGCGCCATCGGTGACCTGGCTGCTGTTGCCGGCTGTGCTGCGGTCGCCGTACTCCTTGAAAGAGCCTGGAAGTTTGGCAATCTTATCATAAGTGGTGCCGTAGCGAATCTCGTCTTGCTCAATGAGGGTCTCTTTGCCGTCTTTCTTGACAGTGATGGGAGCGACTTCGTCCTTGAACCATCCACATCTCTGGGCGTTTTCCGCACGACGGTAAGATTCGACCGCATACTTGTCTTGCTGTTCTCGCGAAATGTTGAAGTGCTTGGCAGTGATTTCAGACGTCCCTCCCCTGTCTACTGATTAGCCTGTGCCGGATGTTGCTCACCGTCAAAGCATATACTAACATTGGGATCATGCAATCTGCAGCTTCTTGATTGGCCATGACTTCTTCAACAAAATCGCGATCCAGTCTGGCGATAGGAGTAGACAGCAGTTCAGCGCCCACAGCCACGCCAACATCGATAATGCCCGTCGCAATTTCGGTCGCAATGTGTTGGGTGGCTGTGAGTCCAGAAGAACAGAATCTGGAGCTTGAAGATGCTGCAGTGGTGCTTGGGAAGCCGGCGGCGAGAGCTGCAGCACGGCAGTAATATGCAGCTTTACCATCGCGAACGTTACCAAGGCAGATATCGTCGACCAGTTTCGGATCGATATTGCACCTTTTTACGACTTGCTCAAGAATCTTGAAGACCAGGCCATCCAGTAGGGTATCCTTCATAGCGCCTCTGCCAGCTTTCGTGAGCGGCGTCCGGATCGCGAGTGTGATCACTACATCGTCCGGGTGCTTCTGTGTTCTACGCTAACGATGTCAGTCTATTGACAGCATTCACGAACATCAGCCATGCTTGGCTAAGTCTGACATTTTATCGACCGGCGATGCCAGGGGATTGAGCTGTGTGGCGATCTGGGAGATGCGTTCTGCAGCAGTCATTTTGTACAATGAGTACTTCCAAAGTCAATAGCTCGATGCTCTTGCAGCCTGCTTGATAATACTGAAGATGTAAAGATCACAGATCGTTTACTGAAGTGTTCAGGTCGCTGCCATAGGTAGGCCTCGGCTACGCGGGCGGAGTAACAGCACCCTGTTGTAGCAGAGGGAGAGTCAGAATACTGCAGGCAATTGTTCCCGCTTCTGCTGCTTCATTGATCTCCCATCGTTTCACGCGCCATCCACTACAATGAGAGGACGATATGAATGTGGCATTTGGGGCATGAACGAAGAGCGACGCGAAAGGAGAGAGCACTGCCAAGACTCTCGGCAAAATGTCGGCATGATCTCATTCGAAGCAGCCGAACTCCAACATCACGAACGGCCATCACGTTCTTTTGCTTCAATATTCTCGCCAACATTGTGAATGCTGTGGGAGCAACATCGAAGCTATTCACTGTGCCGGCCTTCTGTATGGCCACGTATTGCCGCTCTTGTGTGTAGCATGCTGCTTTGTAAGTCGTGTTGGTTCGCCCGCCATCCAAGACATTCGACCTTCTCGGGCTTCTGTGTCTACGCGTCCCTCCAACATTTCACCGCCACGCATGACTGCCATCCGTAACATCAACCCTGTCTCGAGCACTCACTTTGTAAAGAGTCTTCCATACCATCGCCGCAAGAACGCTCGCTGTAGCTCACAAATGAATGTGATCTAGATCTGCGAGGTTGCGAGAGGCAAAACGGAGACCAGCAAAGCACTCAAGGCCCACTGCAGGACGCAAGAGAGCCATGTCCGGCTGGCGCCCTCCAGGACCTCAAGGCGACCACCGCATGGGCGGTGCTGGATACACTGGACGCAACCGACAAGCTTCTAATGGTGGCCCGAGTGGCGTCCAGCGATCATCTGCTGCACAGCTCAAAGAGCAGGAACCGCTCTTCACCACATACGAGCATCTGGCTGGCTTGCAATGCGGAGATGCTGCTCTCACGATCTTGCGTAAAGTTGCTTCGATGGTGAAGCCAATAATGCGGAAACGAGGGTGGCGAGTACAGGTGCTGGCAGAATTTCTTCCTCCAGAGCAAAACCTACTCGGCTTAAACATCAACAGAGGTTACAAGATCTGCCTTCGTCTACGCTATCACCACAGTCCAGATCTTTTCCTGCCTACTGAGGAGATTCTTGACACGTTACTACATGAGCTGTCGCATAATGTATGGGGCGAGCACGACAGCAATTTTCACAAGTTATGGGACGAACTTCGCGACGAGGCTGAGACGTTGATGCGAAAAGGATATACTGGTGAGGGCTTCTTAGGCTCAGGTCAGCGCCTTGGTGGCCAAGCTGGAAACCGTGCTTTGCCACCTCACGAGTTGCGGCGGCTTGCCCGCGAATCTGCAGAAAAGCGCAAGGCTCAAGGCACGCTAATGCAAGGCTCTGGACAGAGACTTGGCGGAAGATCAATTCATCAGCTTGGAAGTGATGTGCGAAAAGTCATTACTGGCCAGATCACCCGACGCAACACCATTAATAAGGGATGTGCTTCAGGGCGATCTGACGCCGGCAAGCTGTCTGAGCAATCGGCGAATAATACCTTCAAGACAAAGGCCGAGGAAGATGATGCCAACAATAGAGCCATCGCACAGGCGCTGTACGAATTGATGGAAGAAGAGGAAGAGCAGAAGCTGAACGGCACATTCATGGAGAAATCTGGCAGCGGCGGTCTAGAGTGGAGTCCCGAGAATGGACTCTACAATGCTGGCATGAGTTTGCCCTCCAATGACCGACGGGACCACGCTAGTGAGGAGGATCAGCTGAAATGGGCAATGGAAGAAAGCACTAGACTTGCAACTCCCGATCTGCCAGCTCAGAAGAAAGCACTTACGGAACGCGACAAGAGGAAATCTGCACCTCCAGTTCCTCTTGCCTCAAAGCCGACATCGTCGACAGATACAACATCAACGAAGCGCAAACAGCTTGACGCAAATCTGAGTCCGAAGGCATCATCGAGCAGACAGAAAGCTGCCACAGTCAGGGCAAAGGGTGACGACTTCGAAGTCCAAGCATTGCCATCAACGTTTACGACATTTCCAAGTAGTGAGGACGATGCACCAAGCGATCAGTGGAGCTGCGAGATCTGTACATGCATCAATCCGCTGCAATTTTTGGCCTGCGATGCGTGTGGTGTGGAGAGGCCACAATCGGTCATGGTCAACGCACAAGCAAATGGTGGTCACGACAGACGATCCAAGACAGCTCCTCCCCGAAAGCTCATATCCGAGCCTATGTCTTCTATTGATCGCTTCCCTGTAAAGCCACCAGATCCAAACGCTAGGCTGGGTTGGAATTGCTTTGGGTGCGGCGCATTCATGGAACATAAATGGTGGACATGCAGTGCCTGTGGGCAGATGAAACCCTCTTCCTGATAATTTATCGCAACACAACGCGTATGCAGCATTGCATCGCACTGACTGATTGATCGATTAGCGGGCTCGTACATAGCATGAATACCCAGCGCTGGTCCAAATGGCACGATTAAATGGCTCCAATTGCTGTGTTCAGTATGTGTTTCTGTACGTTGAAGTTGTGGGCGAAGATGTGGAGATGCGAAATGGCTATAATAGCATATTCTGGAGATGTGGGAGACTTCCCTCGCATCCCGCTCTCGACCTTCTCTCCCATCCTTCGACATCAGCCTCGACATAGTTCGGAATACACTGCTCTTGTATTTCAATGCTGCAACAACGCATCGCTATGCGGAATATGTCGTTTCAAGACTGCATGTTGCCGTGAAGGGCCGAACCTCCATCCGGCTTGAACAAAGGTAGGTGTTTGTTCATTGTCTTAGAACTCACCGCTATGCGACCGCGGTAGCATGGCTCTCAAAATCGTGCGCGCGATGCGGTTCACAACAAGTTGTGGGAGGAGGCAATGGAGAGAATACGCCGTTACTGCACACAATTCAAGCACCGCTTGTTTGGTGCTCCAGCTTCGGTTCCTGCCAATGCACCACGAACTCACCTGCATCCGCCTTCGACTCGCCGCGACCCCCTGCCGACTCACGCCCACGAAACTCGCGTGAAAAAGATTGGAGCAGACACAAGACGAGCAAGAGCAGTGAGCAAGAAGTCCGGTATCAAGGAGTGCGTAAGATGTTTGCAGAGCATAGTTTACAGTCTGGACCATTTCGAGGCTGCTGAGGAGCTTCAAAGCGCTGTCAGACATCGCGTTCGAGATCTCCTTCCCTACGAAGCGGACATCGAGATCAAGACTAGCGGCTCGAGCATAGCTAGAGACCGTCTAGCGGAAGGCGTTGATAAAGCCTTTCAGTCTTTGCAAGCTCGCATCAGAGAGCTCATATCCTACAGCAACGACGCCTCGCAACTCAAGCTACCAGATTACCTTGTCAAGCAGCTGACAGCTTACGTCTCTGCGAAGAAAAACCTTGAAAGCTTGAAAAGTGCTGAGGTGCAGTCGATTCTGGAGCGGCTCAATCCTGGACCAGAAGATGTGCGGCACCCAGGCCTCGGCCGTGCTTGGACGCCAAATGGACCCCTCTATGCAAACAAAAGAGGACTGGAAGAGCTCTCCGAGAGACGGCAAAGTGCTATCGATGAAGCTAAGCAGGCTCTTGTGGCTATCAGTCGCAAGCTTTGCAAAGAGCAAGTACCCAAAGCACTTCGTGATGATGATATTTTAGATCAGGAGAGGCAGTTTTGTGGTACAAAACTAGTGCAGACAGAAGACCTGATGGGTAAGGATGGTGTTATTGGACCTCCCGCACTACAACCACCGCAGAAACCGGCGAAGGTGCCGAGAGAGATCGATCCTGTCGCGCTAGAGGAGTGGAATGAGGTGCGGCAAAGTCTAAAGAAGTAAGTGCTTTCCACCCACGAGACTCCCAACATTTACTGACAAGACTGTTCGCGACTGTGTAGGTGGCAAGCGAACTTCAGCGCCATGTTCAACCCCGTGGCCGAGGACAAAATTGTGAGAGACTTAGCACCAAACGGTACTGTTGCAGAGAGACAGGCATCCTACGAAAAGCTCTTCAGGTACCGACGCAAAGCAGCCAACATTCTCAAAGGTATGTCGAAGAAAGTGCGATTTGGTATGCAGCTGTCTTGGCTGACTGAGTCGCCCAGATGAGGAGGCAAAATACATTGAAGCTCAGACCAGAGCTATGAAGGCTGGCTTTCAGCCACAGGTTGACACACTCGAGAAAGCTGCTGCTGAAAGCATGTATAGAGAGGCACGCAAGCTCGCGACAAATCTGGGTGCTTTTGAAACGATTGACCCCGACGCGACATTTTTGAAAGCCTTCGAAGAAGTCATGATACCAGGAATGCGATCTCAAACTCTTCCTGGAATTGAATCAGAGGCAGAGCCTGAGAGGAAAGTAACTATCAGAGATGCTCTCGAGAGATGCGTCTTGCTTCAAGAAGACCACGAGGTTGACCTAGCGATATTCTCTGAGCATGCGAGCGATGGCACAGAAAAGAGCGGCGCCCGTTTCACCTCTGAACACGGGCCTGATGTGTTTGCTGTCTGGAACTCGTTCATCGAGAAAGCTTTCCTGAACAAAGTTGAGGATCATGATCCTTATGAGACCACTCCACCGCCTGTGAAAGAGGAGTGTGCCTTGTGGGATACAGTCTCCGTGGACTTCGGGGACTCACGGAGCTGTGAACTTTCTCTTGGGCCTACAATGGCTAGACGAGACAAGATTCGCAAGTATCGCGAGCAGTGTGAACATATGCGATACGCAAACACACTGCCGATGGAGTCCTGCCATTGGAGCAATCCAGGCACTTGCCGGTCAGAGTGACTTCATGAATTTCTCCCTGTTACGCTGTCATTTTCATCTTGCTCGAAGCGGGTCTGGCCAGTGATCTACTCTCGCAACTTGCTCCTAATCGTCAAACGTGGATTGAACCTACGACTACGACACACATAGCCAATCGATGAACGGGTCAGTCACCATGTGGAGCATGAGGCTAAATTGCAACCCTTGGAAATGACAAGAGAGAATGATCTGCTACCAGTACGTTTCGTCTCATCCAATTGATTCCTGCGCCTTGGCATTGTATGGAGATATGATTTATCAAACGCGTACTTATCACAGCGATGAATCCCATCCTCAACATGCCTGGGGTCATTTTGAAGCGATCATCTCTGTCACAAATCTGCCTCTTCCAACCCATCGAATTTGCGCATAAGCATCAGAGCATCGTTGCTGACACAACCAGCTTGCAAACTTCCACTCCGGAAAAAGCTCGCTTCATCGTATCCATACAATATCATAAAGACCGACCCTTGACCGTCTTTGCAAAAGCAAAAGAGCCCTGCTTTCATCATTTGGAGTCCATGGCTGCGAAGCAGCCGTGAATTGCCGACTCGTTACCCAAAGCACTCATCTTGTACGTCAAAGTCGTGTGACCGCGTGGTACGCCGTGTGGATCGACTTCGCCTTCTGCCTCGCTAGCTCCTGCGGCGGATAATGGTAGGGTCGTCTCGAAGCCTCCGGCGCCGGGAATGCTGGCGGTATTGATACTGTCTTCAGCCGCGGCTTGAGGGCCATGCTCTGGCTGTTGAAGGTTGTGCTCAAGCTTAGCACGCTTGCTGCCGGCGGTCATGTCCGTGACAGACCCCATGGTCGAGCCTTCCTTGTGAAGAATGCAATCGTCCGCGACTCCAATCTCTTCTCCGCGGTCTGCGAATGGGTTCTTGCGCTTGTTGCCCACAGCAGAAGGTGGTGGAACGTGGGCCTCATCTTCGCTCGCATCCATCTCCTCCTGGTCAGACTCGAAGTTTTCCGGCTCAGCTTCAGAATCCTCGAGGCTGTCAACGAGCGGAACCACTGCACGCTCACCATCCTGAGTCCCCGTCTCACTCTCCGTCTTGATTGTGTCCGATATGCCAGCGTACTTGAGAGCCAGTTGCCAGTCTGGAAGCGGCGCCTTGAAATTGGCAGACCACTCTCCATTCATCTTGTTCATCTCTGCGGTGACCATCTTATCCACAATTGCTTGGATGCCTTCGTCGCGGACCTTCTGAACGCGGCGAAGCGCAGCCACAGCCTCATTCGTCAGCGCCTCCAGCATATATGCCTGCTTCTCGATCGCTAGAAGCTGCACAGACTCTTCGTCAACGATGCCTGAATGCGGCTGACCATTGCGCCGCACTTCTTCGAGCGCATTGCGCTTCTTCAGCTCGATCAGCGCAGCTTGCTGTCTCTCCTGTCGTCGCGCTCCCTTGTCGGTAGTCGCCGGTCCATGCGTTGATCGGTACTCCACGCGAGCATCATTCTCGCAGCGCTTGATCTGAGCCACTGTCAATTTCATCCCTCCACCGGCATGGAGCTCGTCCCGGGCATCGGTCTCGCATTGCTTGATTTGAGCACTCGTCAACGCCACAGAGAAGACTTTCTCGCGCTCGATGCGCTGGTCGTGGTCGAGAGCTCCCGGATGCTTAAAGTCGTACTCGTCCGTGGCCAAGGTCTGAATCTTCAACATCTGCGCAGCGCTCAAGATCTCTGGGCAGTTCTCCATATGGATCCGATAGTTATCCTTGGCGACGCAGCGGTCGCAGTCGAAGCCCGAGTCTTTGATATTGATGAGTTGACTCTCCATATTCTTCTGCACGTAGATGTCGCAAGAGGAATCGCAAGAACTGCACTTGAGCTGAACTTTCGCGACTTCGATGCTGGGATCAATTGGAAGGGTTTGGTACTCGAGGCATGTCGATAGCATTGCGCGACCTGCTGTATGCATTCCACTATCAAAGAATGTTAGTATCTGCTATGTGGGAGGCACGTCACGAAGCTCGGAGTTCTTACAAATTCTCGTGGTTACCAAAGGCGCTATTGATGAGCATCTCTGGTTCTCGCAGCGGATAGTAGCGTGTGCGAACATATTCCTTGCCGTCTTGAGTTTCGATGCGTATCATGGAACGTCCCCCAATCCGCTGGATGCGCTTGACTTTGCCGTCGAACTCGAGTGGCGCCATCTCCGCAAATGCGGTGGCATCTCCACCCGCTTCCATTCTGGGAGACGGTGGATCAATCCTCGGTGGCGCTAGAAGAGTCCAAAGTAGGTGGGCGTGTTGTGATGAGTTGAGGCGGCAGTGTCGGAGGTGTCTGCTGAATGGTTTGTGGTGTTTGTCGGAAGTTCAGAGTCAAGACTTGCGCGCCAGAAGACATTCGAGGCGGCGGATGTACTAGCGTGGTTCGGAGTTGCTATCCGAATCACTAGCGCGGATTGAGTGAGTGAAGTAGTCTGTTCACAAACGCAGACATCACCTCTCACGCGCATGACCGGAATTTTGAGCTTACGGTCACTCTGCTGGAATGATGAGAGGAAGCCCACTCGATGGCATGCGTGCGTTGCCGTCGCAAACTCCGGAGTGCATTTAGTACGTGGAGACTACCAGTTCTGGCCTGGGACAAAGGAGAATGGGATCCTTGTACGTGACAATATGTTCAGAAGAACGACGGTCATCTTGAGCTTTCTGCACAGATTCTTTATATTCTGTTCTCCCAACGTGAGGTAAACGTGATATAGGACCCGCTGTCGTACTGCTGCAGTCTGAAAGATCTTGGTGGCGTCGTGCTAGGAACCTCCTTGTGATCAGTCATTGTCTCATCACGTATTGCTTCCACAGGAGCTTCAACGCCGAATGTAGTGATCCATCGTCCCGAATTGCGGTCTCAGAGCTCAATGACCTTGCTGTCTCTTCTGGACAAACGTTCTGGAGGCGCTTTGGAGGCGCCAAAAGCCGAGAAAAAGGTCGCATGCAGAGCAGAAGTAGCCAGTCACTGAGCTTCGTCGGTCTTTCTTATCAATCCAGAGCTATTGCAATCTGGCAAAGACTCCCGCACCTCAGTATGAATGGGAGCGCGGGTCCAGTGAGGCATAGGGGCCTTCTTCGATGACAATTCGCTTCTGCTCGTTTCAGGCATCGTGTCGAGATCTCTGGGCGATCGACCCTTATCTCATCGATGCGCCCACTGCCCTGATATGGTCGCAGCAGTGCTCGCTATCCAGGATTGAAGCATGGCTCTTGTCAACTCACTGCGGACCTGGGCAGCAACGTGAAGTTGATTCGCGATTAGACTTCCGGAGATGGTGGAACTTTTCAGCGGCCACATTGCCGAAGTCTCCCCACCCTCCTCTTTCCAAGTTCTCTTTACCAACCTTCACCTATTTCTACAGACACCGAGCCGTTTGTGAACTTCTTGAGCTTGTTTACGACTGCACGAACGAGCTTTGGACTTTGCTCGGCTTCGCCCCTCACGCTGCCGTTCCTTTTGAGCGTGGTCGACTTCGGCCACTTATCACGGAGCCAATGGGCGATGCTTGTTCTGGAGAACCTCGGTGGTCACCATGATCGTCAGGCACCACATTTCTCCATCTCGCTGTTCATCTGACCTGATAACGCATGTAGCTGTTGTGACAGCCAAGCTGATGCGCAAATCACTCTGCGAACTGGCGTTCAGGCTGTCGGTCTTGTTACTGATTTCGTGCGCAGCTCTTGGGTAATTCCGTTGCCTACGATTCCAGAGCCTCGGTGGTCTGGTTTCCATTGGCGCCACATTGAACCACGCGCTTAGCATGAAGACATTCTTATAGACGCAGCTGCTTCTGGACCTGTTCTTCTCCAGCTTCTCTCACCCCAGACACAACTTACAAGAAATACAAGCATACAGTTAGACCAAGATGGCGGCCCCACCAGAGATCAATGTCCATAATATGACCGCGAACTATGACATGAACAAGAAGGTTTCCGATAGCACAGCCGACATGCTCAAGCAGCAGGGTCTTCCTTGGCTGGTACGACAGGCAGCAAACTACAGCGCTGTCGAGATCAAGCTCAAGCAGTACGAGGAGGGTGATGGAATCCATCTCGACCAGGAACAAATCTCTACTGGTGGTGTGGTACAGCTCGAGCAGAGAATCTTGAATGGCGAGTGGGGCGAACGTGACATCCAGTACTGGGGCAAGGTCAAGGGCTGGAACAAGTCGGTCGCTCTTTGAGCTCACTCTTGAGCATCTGCTAACCATGAAATGTAGGTACGTCAAGGTCGCAGACATCACCGAAGATGACTTCCTCAAGGAGGGCTGGGCTCAAGAGTGCCTGGACGGCGATGTCATTCTGAGTCACACCGAGAGCCAGCAGAATGGTTGGGTTGCAGACCAAGTTTGGGGCTTTGCTGAGGTTGATGGTCAGCGAAGACACGTTCGACGTGTGGTGTCCAAGAAGGGCAAAGATGTCATCCGAGTCAAGCTCGTTTACGACCACAAGGCATAGATATTTGTAGACTACCACGAGGCTTATGAGAATGAAATGAACTATACATTTGGTCATGCCTCATGCACACCTTCTGAACAACGCCTACCATCGGACCTACCTCCGCTGTATTTCCCTCTCTTCGTCATCTTGCCGGTGCCCAGCTATCGAGCCAGCCGCTTTATTGGCGGCATGTTTCCAGAACTACCTGCCGTCCGCATCTCGCTGCGCGACATACATTCACCTCGCGCTTACCTTCCAACTCTACCACAGACAATCCATGTTGCCGCAGCCGCGTTCTGCCGTGTCTTGACCATCAAACCCATGATCAATTGGTGCTTGCAGTCTGGGAACTAAGAAATGTTCGTCCGAGCCGTGTCTCACGGCAGATGTAGCGTCGCGGAAGAAAATGGCAGGGCGGAAGACGGGAAAGTTGTAGGGAATACTGTTTGAGTTTATTGGCTGTGCAAGCGCGGACGCTAAGGGAATGTCGCAGATCTTTGGAGGTGCCGTGTGCCAACCGGCAGAACAACCAGGTTGGATGCGTTGGTTTACGGATGGGGTATGAACGGGTTGTGGACTAATTGAGGCTTGCAAGGATAGCTTTCCGATGAAAGGGATGGGCGAGGGTGAATGTTCCGAGCCGATGACGGCGAAGTCGTCGCTCGACTGAATCACAGGCCATCTTTGCACACATCTACATATCGACCACTTTGCAACTGCTCTTCCTCGTTCATCTCATGTTTCGATACGTGCTCAGGCAAAGCATGGGGCCGAAATAATACTGGTTTCCCAGGCTAGAGGTTCCACGAACAAGGACATGCACTTATCGCAAACTGAAAACACCGGGCATAGCGGCATATCCGGCAATGTGGGAGCGTCCTTCAGCCGCTCCCTTGACGCTTCTGCTTGGGCAAGCTTGACGCCCTTTCCATGATACGAATTTACGAATGATAGCCTGACGCGAAAGACATTGGAGTCGCCAAGTCTCACTCGCCAGAATCTCGTCCATGTGCGCAGTCTTTCCATGGCTATGATGTTCTCAACCTCTTTTCGCCGAGCCCCTCAGGTCCAGAAGATCAGGTTCGATATGGCAGCGTTGCTGTACTGACAGGAGTGAGCGGGCCCTTCTTCTCGTCAGCGTCGGCATTTCCATTCAGTAAATGTTCGACTGGAACCGTGCTTGGTGGGAGCGCGTCGAAGACACGTGTTCATGGACGCAGAACAGAGGCCCAGCCAAATTCATCATGACGGCTCCATACCACGCATGATCGCGAATTCCTCGTGGTTTGACCGTTGTCATTTCTTGCTTCATGTCGACTCGATGGCGACATTGACACGTCCTTGACTAGAACATACATCCATGCCCGCCGGGCCGGGAGAACAGCTTGGCAACTCGCATTCGCTTCCAAGACTTCAGACCATCGACCCCATCCGTTCCAATCTGCTGAGCTCAATCGAAGGCTCGCGGTTCGCCATGAAGCATCACAATTTCATCGCCACACGTGGGCTTATCACTCTTACTCTCCATCATTCGACGGCGAGCTTCTTGACTCGACCTCTGGACTTTTCGTCTCAGCATTGCCAAAAAAGGCGATAACGGCATAACTCGAATATGGACAATGGCTCATCATCAGGCTATCGAGCCCCTCCACTCAGTCTTTCAGGTCAAGCTGAAGCGATCTCCAAATGATCAGCTTTCGTCTCTGCCAAAGCCTTTCATGTCACGTAAAGCTCACACGAAGTCCCGCGGAGGCTGCCGATCATGCAAGCGGCGAAGAGTCAAGGTCAATCGGCGGTCAAATACAGCAGAAATATGTGCTGATAGATGGTAGTGCGATGAGTTGAGACCAGCATGCTCGAGATGCGCTGGGTTTGACGAAGAATGTGTCTATAGACGGTGTCCCTCCGTAACATCGAAAAGCCCATCCGTGGCGAGTACTCCGCAAAGCACGACGCCGCCACTTTGTCCGAGCACGCATTTCATGGCCGTAAAATTATTACAGACAGACCTTGACCATGTACTACGTCCTCAGGCCTCTTCACCCTCTCACAGGGAATCGGAGCCAATATGTGTTCGTGCGCTGCAGCATTTCCAAGCCGCAACCTCATACACTTTGGGCTGTGTGACTACCAGCGAGGTCATGCAATTTTATGTGGCGAGAGAAGCATGGGATCATCCATACCTAATGCACATGATTCTCGCAGTAAGTATACGTAAGATCTGATAACGGGCTTTTCACTGACGGCCTAGATCTCATGTGCGCATCAGAGACATCTAGGAATGGTCAATTCTACATTGATCGAAGCAAGACACTGGCAGAACGGACTGCAACTTCATCGCGAGAACTTGAGCACACTCCAACCTGGCAGGTGCCAAGAGAGCTTTGATGCGATCGTTGCAGCAATTTTTCTCGCAGTGATGTACACCTTCTCGTTGGACGAAAGTATGACCACCGGATCTGAGTACGTCTTCGCCCCGATGGCCGCGGTGGGCGGATTCGGCAGTCTCTACTGGCTCTTTCCGGGCGCTTTTGATCCCTCATCGAGATGGCTTGCGGTATTACTCAGTACTGATGATAAGGACGGCACTTTCACAGACACAAGAGACGGCGTGAGTGGTCTGCCGGTAGCCTTTGTCGACCTCTGCAGGCTCAATGACGACTCAACTGCGGAGAACAATCCTTACCATAAAATCGTCAGGACTCTAACGCCAATCCTGCGACTGCAGCCCGACCCAGGAAACTTTGCAACACTCTTTGCCTGCTTAGGACGATGCTATGGAAACCTGGGGCCTCTGCTGTTGCGACAAGATCCAGTTGCTCTGCTTCTTCTGGCTTACTGGCTCGGGACATTACGACAGGTCGATCAGTGGTGGCTCACGCCAAGGGTGAAATCGAGATGCGCTGCAATCGTCGCACAATTATCTGGATTGAAAGATACAGCCATTGACGCGCTGCTTCCATTTCCGGCTGCGGCGGGCGGCTCTGAAGTCAAGAGCATTTGGAAGGCTTTACGGGTCGTATCTGAGGATATCATCGACTGAGCTGATGCTGCGCAACCCGACGACTTTGTGATCTAGACTTCTCGGCTCGCTCACCCGACGTGCTTGCGCTAAGCCATCGACCAGGATGCCAGTAAGTGAAGACGAAAACTGCGACCACGATAGGCGCGAACTCTAGACAACCAAAAAACACCTCATGTGTCGACAAATGCTGCATCAATCCTTCCGCTGTTTCTGCCAGGCGAAAACAGGTTCTGAGGTAGACTGCGATTGTTGCTATTGTAACACCGGTTATGAATCCTTTATCGATCGAGCTGGGACTTTTTCTTGCTTTCGACAACGTCCAAGCCAGGATGACTAGGAACACGGCAAAAGAGAACACTTGGAACGCGAGTCCAGCAAGCAGGATGTGGTTGTAAGTTGTTGGATTCTTCTGATTGGAATATGCAACACCGACCAGTGCAGCGCCCGCAATCTGGACGATGGTCGCGACCACATCGCATGTGATGAAGATGGCCAAGACCGCTTTCGGCGGTAATGGAGCGTATGCATGCCCGTAAATGTTGATCATGATCGAAACAATGGTGTAGATTGCTGCACTGAAGAACACCGGGGCGATGACGATGAAGAAGTATTGAACCACGAACCAAGGGACGGAGTATGGATCCTGTTGACTGGAAAGAAGGCGGAAGACGTAACCTACCACCTCCATGACTGTTCCGACCAACATTGGTGTAAAGTACCAGGTTCGATGTCGTATGAGGAGGTAGAGATGTGCAACGGTGGCTATGACGAAGAGGACAACGCCGAGTACTCCCACTGCCAAGGAAGGTGTGTAGCCGTATATGATGATTGTCGCATCGTTGGGTCCCATGGGATTGGGAAAGGTTGGGTCAATGTAGCCGCCTTTGTACGACATGGTCGAAGAGTTGGACTGCTATGGTTGCTCCACGGTTGCCGTAGGTTCAAAGGCTTCGCAGTAATGCTCGCTTTGATTCAGGAAGTCGGGCTGGAAGAAGGAAATTGGAGTCGCAGGCTTTTAAGTAAGTCCATGGTCGATGGCTTGACGCTGAAGCTAGCGTTCACTCAAGCAAGCTTTGCTGAAGCGAATACGTCGAGGCCGGATTTGGCAATTGATCGACATCTAGGAGGATTTGGAACAGATGCAAATGTCACTGTTCCTTGGCACTTGGTACAAGCAGGCCTTCGACTCGTCACTGTTCACGATGTTAGCTATGCTGCAAGTCTCTATGCTACGTACTCATATCTGGTTGTAGCGCCTGATCCGACCGGACGAGCTGGATGATGAGGTGAAGATGCTAGCACCTGGCACCTACTTAGCTGGCTAGCTTCTCGCTTCTCGAGTCTTCAGCATTCGGAAATGCAGAAGTTTCCGATGTATTACATGCTAGCAGCCACTTCAGGAGAGGCGTCTGCTGTCATGTGCACCTGACTTATCGTGCTATAGCTCAATTATCCCGGTTCATTGCAATTCGATCACGTAGTCTGTCTGATCGTTTCCAATCGCTTATGCTTCACCGGATACCAGACGTTTGGCAAGGAATCTGATTTTCCATGATTTTCATATCGATCACCCTCGTCAGCAATGCTACACTAAAGTGTCATCGAAGTTCTCGCAGAGCAACAGGGTTCTCATGGGAACTTTGGGAAGGAGGCTGTTTTGGCTGAGAGGCGCCAGGGCCAAGTCTTGGCGTTCGTTGTTGTGGGGGCAAGATCGCCCGCCGACCGAAGACATCAACATCGACTTGTTCGTAAAGCACCAAGAGACACGCCATATAGCTGCTACGCAGGCGAGACAGGTGTACTTGTTCTTCAGTGATTTTCCTCGGTTTGTCTACTCATCGTCGCCACAACGCAAAGCGCCAGGCCAACCTTTTACGATGATGACCGGTACAGCACGTAGCTGTTCCCTGTCAAGCCTCGCGATGGCCATACAAAAGCATGAACGCGGCGTATGCTGGGCGAAAAGAGCTTTGGGATAGTGGTGTGGTACTGCAGCGGACGTCCGAGCCTTGGGTTCATACTGCGAGATGTAAAGGCCGATGAAGAAGCTATAAGAAACACAGTAGAACACTTGAGCCTACCGCACCCATTCCCGCTCTTCCGCGTCAAGGATGAGAGGTATCATTTCGCTAGTACCAGGTCTGCTGGCTACAGTCCTCTTATCATGGACTGTAGATGCTCTGCACTCGAGACTTGACAAAATGTCGACGAAGGTTCTGGTCTTCCTCAAGAGGGCTGACAATCTGACTACTGATGAGTTCTCCACGTAGTAAGCTGCCTTCCGGGACTCCCGTCCAGAGCTCGAATATTGACAGCTTGCTCAGCTGGAGAGATACACATGGACCGCTCTTCGTTTCGACTGGGCTTGCGGAGGACTACTGCCTTGAATACGTGCAGGCAAGGCATCTCCATACAAGATTTTTGACGCAAGACTAGCAAAGCTGATACGTTCGCAGCATCACAATATCGGCCTCAGCGGATCAGTCTTTCCTCAGCTGGACTTTGATGGCATTGCCGAATTTCTCTTCAAGTCTCCCGAGGCGAACGCTGCACTGGCTGCCGATGAGAGATACCTTGACATCATCGTACCTGATGAGCTTCGATTCCTCAAGCGAGAGGAAGCCAAAGTCATGGTTACAGATGTTGTTGTGCAATATGCGGCATGTGGCAAAAACCATTCACCAGCTTGAGCAATGCTTGGTAGCGAGATTACTCTTGGCCTGATTGAAGGCCAGCATTGGCCAGTGGCGATGGCTTCTACAAATCCGGCAACGGGAATAGCTCGCATGTCTCGCTATGTATAACTGAGCAGCTAAATGGAAAACGGATGTTCACGAGTCAGATCAGCCCAACGACGCATCTTCTTAGAAGAACGAGGAACGATCAAGTCTCAAGATACGAGCCCGATACGAAAGAGAAGTCGCTCTCTCAACGGCGCTCGTCTCCGAACGATCAATATGGCCTGGTACATCTTGCTGATGTCGAAAGATACAGGATTCACTGCTAAATGATACGACGGGCTGGCAGGATAGTCAAACCGCGTTTGCATCTGTTACGAACTCATTCATTAGTAACGGCTGACCGGAGAGTTGCGGGAGCAGGGCACTTCCCACATGTGACATGTGTCGGCAGGGATGGCGACCGGGGCCTTATACAGAGCTGCATCGCTCACTCGCAATGCAGATTTGCTGTCAACGAAAATGTTCACATTAGCACGAAAAACTAATAAAGTCACTACTTTTAAACACTGCGTCTCCTGGGACGCTCTGGGGCAGCATGATCACATCGTCCGATCTCAAGGACATCGCCGCAATATCAGAAGTTGTGGGGCTACGAGCAGCCAATCTATCAGCATACGTCGTGTAAGACCCGCCCCCTGCTGAAGACGAGAAGTAGGTGAGACCTATTTGCCGCAAGTTGCGTCGATACCTAGTGAGGCTCAAGGATCGCGCCACCCTCTTCTCAACATAGCCTCCATTTGCTTCCACACGCCAACATCACATTTCAAGTTTCCTCCCTGGCAGCATCAAGCGGCTGAGATGATGCCATGGACGTCATCTGCTTACTATGGACTCACCGAGGACATAAAAGGCAGTTCGATTCTCTGCAGCATCCCATCACTCGCTGTATCCTCGATTCAGTCTAAAGCCTTTGAAGCACAGTGCCCAAACATGAGATTCACCGCAACAACATCGACCCTCCTCGCCCTCCTCGGTGCCACTGCACTCGCAGCACCAACAGCTGAAGCCGAAGCCGAGCCTCAGAGACCAGGTGATGGTGGATGGTGGGTATGTGCAATTTCATCCTTTCAACCCTCTATCTTCTTCTCTCTCTTTCCATGAATGTAATCACTAACGTCAAATCTCAGAACTGCCAATTCTCTCAAGCCTGGGATACCTCACGAGCAGGTTTCTGCGTTCGAAATGGTGACGTGAATCAAGGCAAGATACCTTGTGATACAGCCTTCGCTTGTGTCGAATGGGGTAATGGATGTGCACCACAAGGAGGAGCTATTGCGCATTGTTCTTGAGTGAGAGTGGAATTGAATTGAAATGAAGGTATCTGGTTGGAATTGGGTGAGCCTGGAAGCTTTGCTTGAGTTGAGTCAAATTGGTTATGTGAGAAGTGCGGAGGTCCTCACCTAGTGGTCTTATTTCGAGGGTTTAGTTGTATTTGCTGCTGGCTGTGCATTTCATGTCACAGTCCTTCATTCTCTGCTGAAGCCTGAAGGGGTCTTAAAGACTATAGAAAGTACCGTAATGGTATCATGCGTCTCGCATTTCGTTCGCCCTACTCCATGTACCTGCTACGAGGCCATGGGTTGCACATCTGTGATTCGTACCCATTGCAACGAAGTAATCAACAACACCTGCGAAGCCAGAATCTTCGGTACCTTGCCATCCCTCCGAGCAATCACAGTGCCAACGTAGTCGTCGAGCTGATCACTGGACAGACCTGCTGAGTAGGGGTTGATCAATCCTCTGACGTACTTTCGGGTATCCCAGCATACCTCCACTGTGTTTGTCCTTCCACTCGGCAAAGGTGAGCATGATTTCGCCAATCTTGGCGAGCTTCCAAGCGTCCAGCAGGATGATGTTTCGAGTCTGATTGAGGTGGGCGTAGTCTAGGATTCCGACCACTTTCGGAGGACCAGCTTCTTCCAGCTCTGCATATCTGATCTTCGGTTTCAGATGCTCTGCGATGGAGCCGCTTGACATCTCGAAAGCATATTTGACGAGCTCGTTTGGGCTGTAATCCTTGTCGAGCATGCAGAGTAGTTCCATTCCGGCACGGTACAAGATGGTTGGCTTCCTGGGCTGTTCCTTCTCTTCAACCTTCGCTGCATCCCAGAGCACATCATGGACGATATTCCAAATTGGCCAGGATTGTGCTTGCTCATTCTCGCTTTCGAAGAGTCTAGCAACATTGGACAGCCAATCGGCACATTGGTTTGCAAACGACCAGTAATCGAAATGCAAATACTTCTCTTCACTGCCGATGACTTCGAGCAAAACCTCCAGCAGTTGCGATGTGGTCAGCTTTTTGGTGGCCTCCCACTGCCCGGCGATGATGGGATTCCGCATACCTGACTTCGCCGCATGTCGTCGAATGACTTCGTGAATGACATCGATGGCGAAAGGTTGGGCGCCAGATTTGATGACAGCTTGGCAGGAGTTTTGCATGGTGTTGATTCGCAAGGCTTTTACGCTCCGCTCGAAAACTCGCTTGGCCGAAGGCAGCGTGGTCTTGGCCTTCTTCCCAGTTCCTGTAGTCAACACGAGCAGCGGTGTTCCTAGTGCCATACTATACTGTTTCGCCGCAGAGATCGCGCTCTCATCGCCTTGACGGAAGAATGAACTTGGCTGGCTGCCGAGAAAATGGTCCATGTCCGGCCAACGGCTTTCAGGGCATCCAAACTTGGTTGTCGCGTGCCGTAAATGCGCTGCAGACAAAACAGCAAGATCGCCATTGCAGTAAAGCAGTCCATTAGTCTGCAGGTATGAAAGCATTTTCTGGGCGATGTGCATGGCGAGGAATGGGATCGAGCGGAGGAGGTCCAGCGAAAGAAAGAGCCCACAGTCGTGATCGCCAGAGCCGCAACAGCGAACAATCCAGCCTTCGGAATCAGCCTTATGCTGTCCTTGTTTCACCAATCCGCGAATGCTAGGCAGTCTGTCAATGAATACCGGCGAGGTCATGCCCTTGAAGTGTGCTGAGTCGTTCGCAGCAGCCTGCTCGCAGATCTGCAAAGCTTCATCACAAATATGTTGTGCCCGCTCAATGATGGCGATACTTTCATTGAGGCCACGATCGACATGTCCATTCAGAGTCTGACAGATGTCGAAGCAGATCTGTGTCGAGTGTACAGCGGCAGCATCGACGAAGTTGCTGGTAGTTGTGATCTCACAGAGAATCTCCGTGTACGGATCAATAATCTCGCAGATGCGCCTCCATTTGGACGCAAGGGCGCTCTCGTCGCGCGGAATTTTCATGCTCTTCGTTTCCATCACATCGAAAAGCGAGCTGCTAACGTTGAGAAGATGACTCCCAAATGGAAGCGGAGCGACGACCATACTCGGACGCTGGCCCTCATAATTTTCATGCTGGGGCCTCAATTTAGAGAGTTGCAGCTGCTGAAAGTCATATAAACTTTGCCATGCCTCAATGCAAAGGAGACCTTCGGCATCATCCTTATTTGGTGAAGGCTTCGCAGGGGTTTGTTCGTATGCTTGGCCTCCAACGATCACCGAGCTATTTTCCTTCTGCTGAAGCGCGTTCATGTACGAGTCGATGCCGATGAAGTCGATGATTGCTGTGTAGGTATCATACCCTTCGTGTGCCTTGTTGAACCTGCTGCTGATTGTCCTCATCAAGATAAATGCATGATCGGTAAGAGTTGTGGCGGTCATCATGCTTATTTCGCCGTCAACATACTTCTGCCACACTGTCTGCACTTGAGCGCGAATTTGACCGAAGTCTTCGAGAAGGCACCAAATTGCGAAGCGCGCTTCTTCTTCATCTTCGTCACCAAACTCATATTGGACACCGATTGGTGCTGAGTCTGCTCTACGCTGTTTCCCTTTTATTTTCGTTGCCTGTATAGGCTCGATCGTGGCCCCTGAATGCGGATCGCGAGGGACTTCATCGTTGATGTCAGTATCTTGAAGCTCAAGGGTACTGAAAAGATTGGTGAAGTCAGTTTCATCATTTGTTAGAGCTGGAATCTGCTTCTTCCGCTTGGGCAGTCGACATTTGTATTCTCGCCTTAGGTCGTCGTGAATTGTTTGGAGCGTGCTAATGAAGTGCTTGTGCCGCTTATTGTCCGCGTCGTCCTGGCTCGCGAAAGTCGTGTAAAACCTATGGCAGAGCTTGCGACCTGTGATAACATCTTGGGCCAAATGGATGACGGCCAAAGGAATTTCGATCTTTGGTTGACCATTCTGAACAATTCGTGTAGTGTACGCAAGAAGCGTTGCAGTAGGGACTCGGGTCCTTCCGCTGGTCGAGGGCTGTATCTTAATGCCACACTGTTTAGCCGAGTTACAGAGCCACTCGATGACGAGACTCGAGGTGCCCTTCTTGTATCTTGTGTATGTGTCCACGAGAGGACCGGCTGACATTGTGGCAAGGACTCGAGTGTGGGCGGAAGATGGAGAAGCAGAACGGAAGTCAGGTGTGGTCAAGTTGTTTCTAAAGTGTTAAATAGCCCTGCCAGAGAGAATTAATTGTGTGGCGGCCTCTTGTAGCATTCACTTTACGTGACCCACCCAGCCAATCAAAGCTGCTGGCGAGCTTGTGAACGGACCAAATCCCGGCATCGAAGCCCTCGTGATCAGAGACACAGTTGTCGATGCTAGACCCTCCGAGCGATTCTCGCTGCGAAGCCCATCTGCAGCGCTGAGGAAGCAGTACTGTTCGGCGGCGGCGGCCTTGAGCACGTAGTGCCATCTGCACTGTGTCAAGTCTGTTGACGTTCAGCAACAGACTCTCAACTGTCGGATATACGCCATCGTTGATGTGTTTCTTACGGCTTGCGCGGGTGGTCAGACAATCCTCAGCAGTTTTAGGATGGGCAAAGGATCCGAAGAGGCTCACAAGGCTTGACCTTGGAACAATCGCTTTGTCCCGGAATCCTTTGCTTTCAGTGCTGCATCAGACCAGCAAACAGAATGTGAATGGGATGGTCATCCGAACACGCATCTCTTGATGATCCGAGTGATGGTGGGTATTCTCAATGGCAGTCGCTCTATCGCGAAGGCGAGAGCTCACGCGCCTAGATGTTCTCGCCTATCCAGACCCACCAGCCATCAATGTGTCCAGCCTGGTCTCCCTCGCCTTTGACGTTGCCACCCATGACTTTGATATCAATGCCATGTTCCTCCATCTGCGAGAACCTAAAGTCGCTGGACCCGTATTCTCCAAGCCAATTTTGCTCATCGTCTCCACCCGGGTTGTCGTCCACATCGATACCACTGTCTATCACGCCTTTACTCTTGCTTTGTCTGACTTTGGCAATTTCATCTTCCAGCTTTGTCTTCACCATTGCTGTTGGCAGCGAAGTGAACACATCTTGCTTGTTCGCTGCGACCAGCACAGGTATTGACGTGGGGCCTTTCGAGCTCCGACTCTGGGTATGCCTTTTCTGTAAGACGAGCAGTATGTCATGCAAGAACTCCGCTGCTTCCGCTAAGCCTGCAGCTGAGCTTATTGCCGCGCTGTCCACCACGAACAAGAGGCCTTTCAGTGCACTCCTTGCTGTTACAGAAGACAGCGCATGATGCCTTAGCTTTCCGTGTCCTGGGGTGTCTACAAGCTGGAACTTGGGTTGCGATCGAGGAGCGTTATCGTTTTCAGAGCGGTACTTGTCCTCCGACGATCGGATCTTTGAAGGCAGTTGACAGGTAGCATCTTGGGGTTCTTGGGAGGTGTGAGTTGTGGATGTACTGCCGTTTGCAAGCTATTTTATGATTAGCTGAGCGAACGCGTTTTCAAATCCTCTCGTACATACCAAAGTGAACAAGCTGGTCTTGCCAGATCCGCTAGGTCCAACAAGCAAGAAGCTTGGAAGCTCTTTTGTTGCGGTTTTCCTGTACAAGAACCAGTGGAATATGAGTGGGAATGTGATGGCTACTGCGACAGCAACCAGAATCGCTGACCACGTTGGCGAGAACAGCCATGTTGCCCACTCTTCTAGCGCACCATGTTGGGCCATCTCGATGTTGTTTTTAAAACCACAATTGATTCAGAAATGGCTCGATGGCATGGTATGGTATGGTATGACGCTAGGAGGGTGAGGGTCTGTGCAGTGTGAGCAGGGCTCGGCAGCGACGGCCCGGCTGGCGAAAGTGTGATGAAACTCTATCCTTCTCCTGCTTGACTTCACTCCTGGTTCACGATGCTGACCATAATTATGAGTTCGAGCACTCCTCTTGAAGCAGACATGGCGGTGCGTGTCGACGGCAATTTGTATCCCCATGTAGGTCTAAGCGCCCGAGAAAGAGACTTCCGGCTGGGCAAAAGCATCTACACTTCTTCATCAACGACATCACAAGACTCTTGACGTAATATGAATGTCAGTGGCAGCTACTTTCGTTTCATAGTCGAATGTCACTCTCAAGATTGTTTCTTCTTGCTTCTTTTGCTGCTTCACTGACCAAAGAATACCATTGCTGCTCAAAATGCCTGGAAGCAAGAACACATTCGACCCAAACACAGACATACCAGACCTGTCCGGCAAAGTCTACGTCGTGACAGGAGGTAGCGCTGGCATTGGCTACGGCATTTGCGCCCATCTCCTACAACACAAATGCGCAGCCCTCTACATCCTCAGCAAGAAAGAAGAGCACCTCGAAGAAGCCCAGGAAGGTCTCAAAAAGTATGGCGACATCAGCAAAGTCCATACCCTCCAGCTCGATCTCGAAGACCTTCACCAGACAGACGAAGTAGCAGGGAGGCTCAGCAAAGAATTGATTCGTCTTGACGCTTTGATCTTGAACGCTGGTCTAGGCGTAGGTCCATACGCAGAGTCCAAAGATGGCATCGACACACACATGCAAGTGAATGTCATAGCTCAACATCATCTCATGATGTGTCTCCTGCCACTTCTCGTTCAAACACACGACAGTCGACTAGTCCTCCAATCTTCCGACTTCCATCGCTTCAGTCCCGAAAATCAATTCAAAGACATCGCGGAACTGAACAAAGACATCGGACCAATGAAGCTATACGGAAGAACGAAACTCGCTCAAATCTTGCAAGCTCGTGCTCTCGTCCGAAGAAAGCAGCGAGGCGAATTGGGCTTGAAGAAAAGTTCTGCGCCTTGGATCAATACGACACATCCTGGTGCGGTGGTGACAGATCAGCAACAGCAAGCAATTGATGCTTACGGTACGCTGGGCAAGATTGGAGTCAAAGCTGTAAGACCTTTCATGAAAGATCCGATCGACGAAGGTTGTAGACCTGCGCTTTTCGCAGCTACAAGTCCTGAAGTTGCAGCGGAGAAGATGGATGGAGAATATATCGTGCCGGATCGCAAAGTCACTGATACGACGAAACAAGCTAAAGACGAGGAGCTTGGAGACAGTCTTTGGAAGCTCGTAGAGCAGGTATTGACTGAGAAGTTGGGGAAATTGCCGTATCAGACCAGCTACACTTTCAGCTGAAGTGGAAGCGAGGACATGATTTTGGACTTCATCATAAAAGAGATTCGGGGCCTCCGAAGGCAAGGACCTAGACTACCTAAAATCGGAACAATTGTCGACGACCTGAATAAAGTACAGCAAACCGACCTCCCAAATGGTATCTCGGCGGGATTTCTTCCAGTTCGTCAAGCATAGCGGGTCGCTTCGTTGTCCAAAATCCAAGTTTCCGCGCACATCTCCACATTAATCCATTCCTTCCTCCCCACAACACAAGCCCTATCTCATTTTTGCATCTTCATCTTTCGGCTGTCATTTCTCATCTATTCTTTCGTCCTGTTAGACCCGAACTCTGCTGTCTCTACTTCACACACTATCTGCTGTCGGATTGCTATTTCTGTTCACGTCATACATCGAAACTCAAGGAAAAGGGTTCTCAGTCGTGGCCGTACATATCCGTCCATCCATCAGTCCATCATCATAACGCCATCTGCTCATAGTAGAGCATAATTCCACCTCTTTGCGCCCTGCAAATGCTGTCCGCCGCCAGAACGCTCGAAAACTCCCAAACCATCGCCGGTGAAAGGCAACGATGTAGTTGTATTAAAAGATGCTTTGACATGAGCGTTGTCAAGAGGGGTATTGTGAAGAGAAGCGAAAAGCGCAAACAAGATGCTGAAAAGTCGTCATCGCGTAAGGCGTTCCACGTTGCGTGCCGAGCGCCAGCGCTGCTGAGACGCACGAAAGAGCCGTCCAAGCTTGGTGTATCTTTTGGAGAGTGACCAACGCAGCACATGCGAGACAAAAGAGAGCTTCTTCTGAGTCCAGTAGTGACGGACAGTGTCGTTCTGTCGTTCTGTCGTTCTGTACTGGTCATCAAGGATACGTCGTAGTGAGGTCCTGTGGAAAGTAGCCGCGACTTGAGTCGACGCCTTGGAACCTGCTCATGGGCCACTGCTGAGCACCAGGTACGGTGTCCGAGTTCTCGTACTTGACAGCCCAGGAGGATGGTTGGGTGGAATATCGGGCAGTGCTTTCGATCTTGGGAAGCGGAAGTCCTTGACCCTCGTAAAGTGGAGCAGGATAGTAGCGGTAGCCTTCGTGAGCCTGGATGTCGCTTCGTTCTGCATCGGACATGACAGAGTCAGCCGGATAGTCATTCTCAGCTCCGCCATCCACACTCGATGCGCTACTACCAGAATGTTCAGGTGAAGGATGGTATCCATACGCATTGGTACGATACGTGCCACCACCCAGAGCAGTCCCGGATGCACCTGAGCCGTATCGAAAGCCGCCCGAGGAGATGTTACCGAATATTGTGGTTGCGGCATAGCTATGACCGCTGCCACCGCTCGAGCTTCCAGTTCTGCCGTTCTGATTCTGACCTTCGTTCTGGTAGTGGCTCGGCGATCGTCCGCGAACCACAATCTTCTCGCTCACTCTATGCGCGACCTTCACCCACTGAGGTGCATCATTCTGCTCCTTCCGAACATCGGCGTAGAGTTCTACGATGAGGTGGAAGTATTGTTGTGATGCGCGTCGCTTGCCGTTGTTCGCAGTCGCCTGCTTGAACTGTACTCGTTCGAAGGTATGTGCAGGATTCTGACCCGGCGTAGGCATATGCCCACCAGCGGCGGCCGAGTACCCGTAGTGAGAAGTCATGCTTGATGCTTGTGTCGTTGCGGTGGATGACGAGCCATCGGAGCTGTGCTGGAAGGGTAAGAACGGGCCAGGTACCTGACCAGTCGCGTGGAATGCTTGAATCGGTACTGAGTAGATGCCGTGTGGTGATACAGTGTGATCATTTCGTCCCGTAGATGGGGTTGGCGGGACCTTGACAATTTCTATCTTGGTCTTTGGGCCATTGTCGCGTTTCGGAGTGTGCTGAATCAGCTCAATGAGCTTTCCAGTCGAGCCATCTACTGCAGCAGATAGCCGCATGCCCATGGCTTGGATCTGTTCTGTGTGTTGATTGTTGTTGCGCTTCAGGTGCATCCGGCCATTGTTGATGTTCGGGTGCAACTCGAAGTGACATTGCACAGAGAAATAGTTGCGGCGATAGCAAGTCCATTTTTGGTCAACAGTAGACAAGAAGAAGCCCTTTTCCACTTTGGCATGGACCTCGGGTGTCACTGACTGACCTTCGCAGGTCATCTCTGCTTGGACTTCCAGATTGGGCCATGGGAAGTTCGTGCAGTCATTCTGCTGGTTGGCGTAAGTAGGCGACGCCATGTGACTGTGAGGGTACTGGTTAGACAGTGACAAGTTGGAAAGTCCGTAACTGGTCCTTGGTGTATCTTGGAAGGATGCGTATCCAGGTTGCGAGCCTGGCGACAGTTGCGTCCGGGCTAAGAAAGGAGTTGAGCTGGCTAATGGGTCGCGGTCTGTCGCATGCGTGGAGCTAGATATTGGTGATCGTATCCCAGGATTTGGAGGCGGAAGCATGCCAGAGGCCGTGCTGTCCAAACTGTCAACCATGTGTGAGCTTCGACCAATAACCAGCGATGAGGCGACACTGCTGTGCGCCCATGGGAACTTACATCGAAGGTACTCGAGTGTTGTAGATTGCTGGCACGAACGACTGGGGTTGTTGCACAGCTCCCGAGTAGCTTGCAAGACTTGTGCACTGGTTGTGATGAGGATAGTTTGTGTAAGCCGCCGCGAGGGAGCCGGCGGCTGAAGACGGACTGGTCGAGATCGAGCCGGAACTCGAATCCGTGAAGTTGTTAGATGCCTGGTAACTAAAGACAAGGTTTAGATCAGCCCATCACATCGCAGAAGAGGGTACACAGTGGAGGTGATGGGAAGGGCAAGGTGAGCGATCGTGACAGTGTGTAACGTCTTGCGGGTGACAGTATGGATTATGGGCAAGCGAAAGGCTTCTGCAGCGCTGCAGCGCCTGGATGATATAATTCGTCGTGTGATCTCACACCGGTCAGTGTGATAGGAGACCGCTCTGTTGGGACTTTGTGCGACTACTGTCGATGGGGTGACGATGCAGGAGCTTCGCACATGTAAATGCAGTACAGCCAATTGCCGCGATTCGCAAAGAAACCCGGAGAGGATTCTGAGTGAGCCGTATCGATGCATAGGCCGGACCGAGAGGAAGAGGGGCGAGAAGCGAGCTGAAGAGCCAATAAAAGCAAGACACTCACCTGCTGGCCTCTGAGGCTACAGCTCGGTCCGTGACGAAGCGAGTTCCAGTTGCGCTATTAGTGGAGGGGAATGTGAAAGGCTGAGGTTGTTGAAGCGGAGCAGTGCCGTCACGCCGGATGTGGTCGACTGCACCGCCCGCAGTGTAGGCGGAGTGATGCGCATGCCCCGAGTATTGCTCGTAGTTGTCGTGGTCGGAGGAGAGCGAATAGTGGTCGAGGGGCAGTTGATGCTGGAGAATCGGTCCTGCGCGGACACGTTAGCAAAGCACACTACTTGCGCTGAGCTTGGGCGGCATATGCGATGCAAGGCGAGAACGACTTGCAGGCCACGAATGCGAATGTCTGGTCGGCAGTGTTGAGGCCAGCAGCTTGCACGTGAGTACCGCCCACTTGACTTGCCCAACGTCGCACAACGTGGCCGAATGGACCATTTGGTTGTGTCTGAAACGCTCATTCAGGCGAAACGCCATGATAGACTGGAAGCATCGCCTTGAAACGTCACACAGCCAACGGTTATGCAAGGTGAGTTTGTGAGATGGCTGGTTGGATTCTGCGAGCATTCTTGCGCGGTGATGGGGCCGACTACAACGAGCAACGGCTGAGATGGCGGGTGTGGAAATGCGCGATGCATCAGCCGGGATTAGGAAACGAGCTTACCTTGCTCCATCGTTAACACACTCGAGCCCATATATCTGGCGTTTTCGCCTGTTGATGCTCGTTGTTGTGTAGTCGCTCACCCGCGACTTGGACGATCGCAGAAAGCGCTTTTCACTGCCTTCTGGCGACACAATGCGCGCACAGCTGCGTAGAGCTGTCCAGCGAGCTCGAGTCTGCCGATTGATCGATCAACTCGTCTTTGCTTGGCGGATTCGATAGATTGGTCCAAGCGCTTTGCGCAGCGTGCCGCTCCTCGGCCCGGCTGAATCGTCGGCGCAATGACGAAATGCTTTGCTGGCTGACGAATGAGAAAGGCACTCGATTCTGGGCGAAAGGTCGACCGTTCGCAAGCTGCAGAGGAACGCAGCGTAGACTTCCGGAAAGCAGTAGTCAAAATTGGTTTGAGTTCAGAGGAGGTGCGATGGATGCCGTCTTTCTTTCAACGTCGGATGCCCTGTCCATCGTCAGCCTCCCTGTCAACTCAAGCGCCAGGCTGCTGGAAATGATGAACGTGATAGCGCGATGCTGAGGCAGGCCCACAGCACCTTGCAAGGGTCCATCTCGCCTGTCGCCGCAAATTGCAATCGGTCGATCCTTGACCGACTCTTTGATCCTGCAAAAGCGTAGAAGACCGCTCAGTCGGAGAGCTTTCTTCCAAAAGCTCTGCTGGACTTGCGGGTCATCTGAGCTGAGCAGAAGCCAAAGTAGTAGCCAAAGCGGGACAACAGATGCGGCGGTATGTCTTGGATACTACTCACCATGAGCTATGCTCGAAAACCAGCCTGCCTGTCTGGCTTCCAGAGGAGTCTCGTTCCAGAATGACACCGTTGCGCAGAATCTGTCTTGGTGCAGCTGATTGCCTAGGTGAGATCGAGTTGTGCGTGTTGAGGTGTAGTATCGTTGAACAGTTGATGTCGAACGGGCGTGAAGTGCCTGGAGTCGATATATGTCGATAGCGGGAGTAGTCGCGTAGATCTGCAGAACACTGCGGTGGATGTTGGAAGTACGTTACTTTGGGGTCGTTCGTGACACCCGCTTAGTATCACCCTGTGGCAGCCAGTGGATGAGGCTGTGAACAAAGAAGTACTATTAAAGTGGCAGCAGGTCGAAGGCGAGGTTAAAGAGGTACAAGAGCCAGCCCTGGTCCGTTGATATTGCCGGAACAGAAGGATGTTGTTTGGAAGAGAGCAGCAAGGCCTGTGTCTACCTGGTAGGGATAGCTGGCCATCATGTCCTACTTCTAACAGGCGTCATGACCGACCTTGGCCGACAGCAGAAAATGACTACCAGGTCTGGCTAATCATTACCAGTTTGCTGGGTCACATCAGCCTCAGAGTATTGATCGTATTGAAAGAACGCTCAGACCACACTGCCACCTCGCAGGTCGCAGTGGGAAGCTGCATCTGTAGCCCACTTCCGCCCAATGCGGCCTATTCATAACCCCCGACGCCAGGAGCTATCGAGTCGCCCCGTACTCGTTCTCTTGATGCAGTTGATTGAACGCTCCTTGCAGAAGCTTCATCTGACTTGCTTAGAGAGCGTCGAATCCACTGATGGCAATCTTCGAAATGCACTGGACCACACCTAGATCCAGCAAGCCGACGCTTGCACTAATTGCGAGATGTCCTGCTCCACATGGCCCCGACAGCTTGCAGAATGGCCGTGCGCGATGAATCGCAGGAGGGTTCTCTCCACCTCTCCAGAGCCCGGTGTGTATGATCATCCCATGGACCACTGAAGCATTGGTGCAGCTTGATCAATAGCCTCAACAAGCTACTGAGCGAGCCTACCAGAATACTGCCCTGGAGCCTTCCCGATCGGCCCGGGACCCGATGTGCTGTATGCAAGTCGTCGCGACCAGGCTAGCCGGCAGGTCCCAAGAAATGGCCGGCCCAAGCATTCAAGAAACAACCTGTCACAAAGGCCTCTTCCCACGGCTTCCGGCGCGGCTGCAGATAGTCACGCGAAACGCTGACAGTTCAATGTACCATGTATATTCTGGCGCTACAACCAGCCACATTGCGCAATAAGTGCATCAGTAACCGCGCCAGAGCCATTTAGTCGCAATTAAGCGCTGGAGAAGGGCTCTTTGTTTCAGGGCGTTAGAGGCGCCGCTTGTCGAATTAGCCCTGCACAATGCTGTGTTGGCCGCTGTTCGTACCGAAAAGGAGGCCATGGTCAAATGTATTCCTCAGTTTCAGGCAGATCCATCCCGCTGCGGGCCAGTGCCGTTTGTGGCGGCCTGCTGCAAGTATTGCGCAGGTCAACCAAGACTCCCTTGCTTCGACCTTTGATCCATGTCAGCCATCATGCACGCTGATGGAGAAAACAGAGGAGCAGCGACGAAGAGGAGATGTCTTCTCACGGATCTAGCGAACCAATGAGAACAGTGCTTGGCGCGCTATACAAAGTTTGCTGCTTCCACCTCAAAGAAACACTTCCAGTGCCTGTTCGGTTCACTCACACACATTCCACGGCTGTCGCGAGGCCGGATATTCTTAGCCTTCAGACGTCTATCAGGTCCACGAGCTGACGTCTGCTCCCACATGTCATGAGTATTCATGATCAGGAAGCGTGCTCAATTCTGAACTTGCTGCTGACGCGCGCTGACAATTCATTGGCTACCACTGACGCTTCACCAATCTGCCAGGACAAATTTGTCAATTTACATGGAGGCTCGCTGTACGCGGCCGGACGACAAAGGGACCAGTTCGGCCTCGAGTCGTGAGAAGCCGCTTTCCTGCGCGGCAGGCTCAACGCCATGTGTTGATGTCGCCACAAGGTACTAGACATGTCTCATTCGCTGTATTCTAGAAAACTATTGGAGTCTCACGGATGGCTGCAGAACTCCGTTGGCATTTCCAGGCACATCTTTCACCGCCACTTTGGCCCCGCCTAAGCCCTCGACTATCTGCCTCCACTATCCTTTACCACGTGACGGAGCCTTCGCTTCGCAAGCAAGACGAGCCGGACGCTCAGGCCGAGAACAATCCTCTTTCGAGTCCGAATCCTGAAACGATGGTCTGGTCTTCTAGCCGTCATACGGACCGGTGCTTGACCGGGAAAGTATGATCTTGGCGACAATTAGGTCGACTAACCCGAAATGGTCTCTTGGTACAATGTGCCTGCATGAATTGAGCGCCCTCGTCGCTGGGACACTGCGGCGAGTCAAGCTGTCTCTCCTGAAACTCTCTCAGTTCTACATCACAGATTGTGCTTCGTCCATCTTAGCCGTAGCCATTCTCCGAAAAATCACCACGCCGTCGAGCTACCACAGAGCCCATTGTCTCCTGTCGTACCTTGATACGGTCCGAGAAGCCCGGAAGCATGCAGGGCCCTATCTCGAGACCTCCCAACAAACGCTGGTTCCCGCTCTCACTTGCACAACAAAAGACACGCAACAGGTCGATCCTGTGACATCAATCCTAGCGACTTAACAGGAAGCAGCCGCGAATTTGTCAGAGAATTCCGATCACTGCGCGCTGCGGAGCCGTCTGTCCGTGTTCTCATGATCAACAAACAGGCGTTTCGAAACCTTTCTTGCGAGCATGCGCAATCTGCACCATCGACCGGGCGCTTGACGCTTTCAGACACTGGCAGACATCCTATACTGATACACCGCGTCTATAGGAGATCTGCACCTGGTGCGACTTTTCGACGGAGCACAGCGCCACTACAGACTCGAACCTACTTTCGAGAGATTCGCGCACCGCACGTGCCGTTCCTGTGCTCCACGTTAACCAGATCACTAACACAAAGACCGACGAACACCTGGTCCGTGCCAATGTCTCAAACAGCTAACAACACACTATAGAGAAAGAAAGTGCAACATGACTTTAGCCTGATTGGGGCATTGAAAGGTCCGCAATGTCGTGGTTTTGAGCTTATCAAGGGCCTCTGCTGTACCTGGCAAGCTGTGCCTCCTGTAGGTACTTTGGCGCCTACTACCCAATCTCAAATTTGACATCCGAGAACCTGGTTTCCCGCATCCATCGCATCGCAGTGGTAAGCGATCGTGAGCATGCGGAATGTAGACATTTCTCTACGATGTCTGCAGGCAGGGGCTAGATCCCACAACGCCATCGACTGGGGATGGCGCATTTGGCTTGATGAAAGTCCACCCAGGCCCCTGAAGGACCTATTGAGAAGTCGTCAGGAGGTCAGCAGGCTTCATGATCGGCGTCGGCGCATCATGGCATATCGGTGGACGTCAACGTAATTTCTCCGAGGGGTGACGAGGCATAGGTGTGGTCAGCAGCCCGCTCCCGCATCCTCCACATGCCTCGATCACCCCATAGCCACGTCGTTGTTCCTGATGGAAAGGGCAGACGCGAGGCATGCGTCTAACACGTGACTAGCATAGTCGCACGACAACAGAACCTTTCCTGAAGCACTTTGCACTTTCCTTGGTCGACCATCTGTGTCGACCGCAGATATGCCATGAGGTCCGTTTCTCATGCTGAAGACTGTCGACAATGTGCACACGGCAGAATTCCGCGGTTTGAAGCACAAATTTTGATGTTTGCTACACGATCGATGCTGATCATCAGTGGTAGAACAGCAAGGAGATACTGAACAAATGTGTTCCAGTCGCAGACAGTCTTCCAACGAGACGGATCCTTCGTCTAGGTTGTGCTTGGAGGCCTCTCGGACAATTTCCACGCCTCAGCTACGACACGACTTTCCCAACGATTTGCAGCAGGCAGCCAGCACCCAGGCTCGGGAAGCTGCTCTCTCAACTTCATCGCCTTGTCCGTGATGGCAAACAAAACGTCTCATCCAGCTGACGGGGCACGAGGTTGGGCTACGAACGGTTCATCTTAAGCCCGGACTTGCTTGACAGGTAGGTCACGCAGACTTCGTTGGCGTGGAATTTTTCCGAACATGAAGGAACTCAACTCAAAACTTGGTCAGAGACAAAGAGCGAACATTCCTTAATCCTTGGCAAAATCAGCTCCTACAATCCCATCCTCAGCTCATATCCCAACGCGAGTGCGACGCCCCATCAGGCAAGCTCATGGTTCAAGCATCTAAAATCCAATATTGCCTAATGCACGTCCGCCCTAGCCCACTGAAATCTCCGTAGCCTACACTCCTTCAAGGACCGACTGGCAATGGACTAAATTCCGCCCTCATCGACCGGCGTTTCATCGTTGTGACAAGTGCCTCGTGCACGGCATGAATGACAGTACAGCGACACGGGTCCATCACCGACCAGTCTCTCGGGGTGTTCACAGAACAGGAGTTCGTGCACGATCCCGCCGACCGATGGCATGATCAGTAGGACGAGAGCAGGGCGAAAGGGAAGGCCGATGCGTGGCGATGAGTACACACCAGAAGGTACTTTCTTCACGGGTAGCGGCTGGTGATGGGGAAACACAAGGACGAAGGAGTTCGCCGACTGGTAGCCTCAAGTCTTCTATTCTTATGAAAGCATCATCTAGAAGAATTCCGAAACAAGGCAAGATGTTGGCCATGAGCTAAAGCAGTCAATGAGCTGGACAACGCCTATCAATATCCTTTCAAACGTCAGCAATCTGCTGATGCCCTACCTTCACAGCCACACTGCAGCCATGATCAAGCACACAACACCTTCGGCACGTTCCAGAACGCTTTAACAGGAATTTCATGAAGCACAGCATCGATCGCAAATAACGCAGAAGGGCGGCGCATTCCGCAGTGCTGAATTATTCCGATGCTCGCAGCAGTCGTGCTCGAATCCAACGTTCAGCTTCAACTGCATCGAACCTCGTGCAGCTCCCACAGCCTTGCTCTGGAGAATGAAATTCTTAGCAAGATCTGCCCTCCACATCCCTCAATGAGTGGAATCCACCATTTGCTACCATTGCTACCGAGCACTCATGAATAAAGTGAAAAGCTTACGCAATACAATGCCAGTAGTCATCCCATACACTGATCTGTAGTTGCCAAAGATCATCCTCCAGTAGCAAGGTAAGGATCATTTCTTAAACCTGGAAGCCAAACATCGCAAATACTTTTTACTACTCTCACACTCAATCTCTATTTCTCACTCTCTTTAAAAAAGATGACGCACTGAAACCCCGAGACAAAGCGCAGCAGGACCAGGAGTAACGCAGCCGAGAACTACAAGAAACACCGAAAGCATCGATCTACTAGTTCTACCAACGATCGCGGCAGCGATCTGATTCAATGAATCTCAAATCCGAGAATTATCACCAGACCTCTGACTCGGCTCTGGAAGGACGATACATGTCCGAATCTGCACAAGCCGAGAAAGAAGGCCCATTGACATAGATGGCCTTGAAGTGATTCAGTCTAGAGAAGAATTCTGATCTTCACAACTGGGGAACGCAAGAGCGTCAATGTCAAACCTTGGATAAATCAGCACTATCTTCATGATCAATGCAAAAGTAAAACGACCCCAGAACTATCTCAAAAGAGGTAAAGTTAGTTGCGTTTACGCTACATGCATATTTCTCACTTCTCGTATAAACACTATCCTCCCTTATGTCAACTGCTCGTCTCCCATTCAACCCAGTCCCGACCCACGACTCTCCAGACTTTGACCTCGCCTGACCTGAGATCACCAAGTCTGAACTTTTCACTCCTGACCTTAGATTTTGACCGACCTTGCTCCCAAGCACGGATCGCTCTTCTTGTGCCATCCCATTCTTCGACAATAGCGACGTGCAGAGGTCCGTATTCTTCCCTGTATTTATGCTTCATGGCGCCATGGGTACCTTCGAAGCGCGTATTTCTGAGCGTCACGATATCACCAGGTCGGATCTCGTCAAATTGTTGAGTGGAAGCGTTTGCGAGATTGGCATATACGACAGCACCGTACGCCTTGTTGCCGATGGGTAGGAGGGCAGCAGGATTGGCCTTGATTAGGTCGGCTAGAAGAGATGCGGGTGCACCATCGCCGACAGTGGTGTCCTTCTTGCTGTGGCCGAGAGAGTTGACGGCTTCTGAGATGTTGCGACCAAACTGGTTCCAGTAGGCCTCGAGCTGATCCTGTCTGAGCTTTGGTGGCGGCGGTCTGTGCTGCTGCTCAAGTTGGACATCTGCAGGATTGCTTGCGTCATACCGCGCAGTGATTATCGTCTGGCTGTAGTCCAGGTACAAAATGTAAATGTCCTTTGATACTGTTGAGCGCCCGCCACGTTTTGATGTTGTTGACTCCTCGGACTCGGAAAGAATGTCTACACCATTTCTGCTATGCAAACTAGGAGGTAACGCATTCGGTGCTGCCCACCAAGTTGTGCTCTCAGCCAGGTCAACGTCCTGAGCCATTTGGCCATTATCGCCTGCTGGCCGCGGTTGGTCCATGGATCGTCGAGTAGTGTTCGATCTGTGCACGTCCAGAGATTGCCTTGGTGGCGCTCGTGGCGCAGTGTCAGTAGGCGGCGGAGCAGGGACTGCTCGTGCAGGCTGATCCATCGATTTGCGAGGAGGCGTTGTGGCGTACAGATCGTCAGCAGAGCTTTCACGACGCTCGGGCTCTCGAGGCGGCATGGGAGGCACAGCGATCGGAGCAGCGCTTGGTACAGGTGGCGGCGCACCCCGCTGCTGTCCAGGCTCGTATCGATATGGATCATAATCGTCATCGTCGACTGCACCAGCAGTGTCAGGCACAGGACGGCTGGGAGGCACAGGAGGAGCTGCTCTAGGCGCGTCCATTGAAGGCCGCGATTTGGGTGGTGCTTGAGAGGGCGGCGGTGGAGGAACAGCTCTTGGAGCAGTGTGAGGAGGCGGTGCAGGAGGTGAGCTGAGATCATCTGCGGTGATGCTGCCATCATGGCTATCATCCCGAATGTGTGCTTTCAAGGCATCCTTGTGTTTCGCACTTGAAGCAATATCAGTGTCGTAGTCGCCTTCATAGTCACTCTCTCCACGTTCATCGCCTTCTTGCTGCAGACCTGTAACAGCTCTACTTGGCACTTGGGATGGTGGCGGAGGAGGCGGCGGTCGTGGGGAAGTCAAAGGACTGCCAGGCACTGGCGGAGGCGGTCGGCTGGCCCTCTTGTCCGATGTGGCAGACTGCGGCTCACCAATGCCGAAGTATGATGCGCGTCTATTCTCTGGCGATTGAGGTGCCGCAGATCCAGGCACGGGTGGAGCGCCACCAGTATTTGTGCGGACAGGCAGGGGTGTTGTGTTTTCGGCGCCACTTGTTTCAGCCGCTGTCTTTGGAGCAAGAATTGACATCTCGTCGTCAGACTCTGAGCCTGGCCCGGGCGATTGAGGGGCAGCAAGAGGCGGCGGCTGTGGCACAGGTCGCGATTCTGGCGCAGTTGGGCGAGGTGTGGGCAGAGCGCTTGTGTTGGGTACTGGAGGTGGCGCTCCTCGTTCTTGCGACGGGCGTGAATCTGGAGAGTCGGTCAGCATGAGTTTCAGATGCAGCGGAGTAACAGATTGTGCAGATGAGATGCTCGTTGGACAAATGTGACCTACGACTCTTACTGAACGCCCAACCCATAGACATGTCCGTAGCGCCATCTTCGGAAGATAGCGATCGTCCACGGATATGATGTCCTGAATGCGGGCACTGCAGCTGACTGTCGAGACACGTTGTACGCTTCGAAGCAACAGACCTGCGACTGATCTTACCTTTCGGTACCGGGGGAGGAGCACCGCGATCTTCCTGAGTCGACTTGCGTGAAGGCGCCGCAAATGCATCTTCATCGTCCTCTTGAGCCGCGTGATTTCGATCTGCGAGGCTCGATTCTGGACTGGTCACTCGTTGAAGGCCGGGCACTGGGATCATGGGAATCCTTTGCGCCGGCTGAGGTGGCGATGATGGTGCTTCTTCCTCGCTGGGCTTCTTCTCTTTGCGCTTCTTGGGCACACCGGCGCCTGGCAAAGGCATGCCGCCAAACATCCCAGGCATGCCCATGCCGCCGCTCATCTTAGCCATACGCTCTCGTAGCTCCATACGACGACGAGTCTCCTCGTCCATAGAGTCCTCTTCGTCGTCATCATCGCCGACCTCAGTAGTATCCTCTTCGTCTCCAACATCTGCCTCTTTTCTTGGAGGATGCACAGCTGCTGCAGCTCGTGGCGGAGGAAGTGGCGCATGTTTCTCGTCACTGTCTTCTGGTCCAATCGTGCCGGTGTCATCTTCTGTGGTTTCGCCTGCTGCAGACTGATCGGCCTCGTTACCGTCGCTCACTAGTTCTGAATCAGGCATTGCAGGTGTCGGAGACATCGGGATCGATGGCTTGCGCTGAGATGATGAAACGCGTGCACGCTCTCTAGGAGCGTCCAAAGACTGGCGCTCAGTATCAGCACTGCGCTCTCTTGTCATCTCTTCTCCCTCGGCTTCCTCTCCTGCAGCATGCTCGGATGCCTCTGAGGGCTTCCTTGGTGGTGGAACTTTCTTCTCCTTCTTTGCGCCTTGCCGTGCTGCCTGCTCCATCTGTTGCTGCTGCAACCGTGCGATGCGCTCCTTCAATGTTTGTGGCTTCGGCGCATCCTCGTCTTCCTCTTGCTGCTCCGAAGAACCTGCAGTCAGGCCTGCAGCCTCTGCTGCAGCGCGATCATCCTCTTGTCTCTGCCTGATCTCTGGATCTTCTTCTCTGATATATGGCTTGTGTATGGGCTCGACGGGTTTCGGAGGCGGTACATAAGAGTTGGACATGGGAGGAGGGGCAACAAACGGCTTCTTAATAAACCCACCACCAGTGACCGGCTTGGGACCTCCAGGCACTATGGGAGCTGCAGCTGGCTGGTTAAACGCAGCAATGCGGTCCCGGAAGGCATTGGACTTGGCCGCAATAGGCGGAGGTGCTTTCTTAGCAGGAGTCTCCTTCACCGGCTCAGCTTGGGTGGACTTGGGAGCAGCAGGAGGCTCTACGGGCTTTGCGCTACTCGCTGAAGGTGGAGATCTCACTTCTTCCTGCTTGGTGCTGGCAGGTGGGATGCTAACTGGCGGAGGCTGTGGGTTTGAGGCTGCTGGAACTGCTGGCACCTCATCTTCATCCTCTGATTCTTGCGCAGCAGCTACCGGAGGCTCTGGCACAGGCGCAGCTGCCGGTATTGGAGCAGCCTCTTGCTTAGGCCGCGATGGTCTCGTCGGCCGAGTTGGCACCGGTGGCTCATATTTCTCAACGAACTCGCGCGGGAAAATACCAGACTTGGTTGCTCCCGAGGCATCCGTGTATGTTCCCTCTAACCAATTGTCGTCCACTTCCTCCGTGACATCCATGACTTGGCCTCCGGGAAAGCCAAGATCGTCCTCTTCCTTTGCCTCAAAGTCATACAGCGCTTTCACCTTGAACAGCGCCGCCATAATGTCGCCTCCCTCTCTGATCACTGCCTGGAGGGAGGAGAAGCTGCAGCAATAGTAGGCTGACGTCGGGATGAGATGAGGTTGCGGTGGTGGTCACTTGGTCTGGCGGGATTGACGCAATGTCCGCGTGTCGTTTCAAGTGGCCTGGCCTGGCCTGGCTCTGTAGCAGCTCAGATGCGCTGGCTCCGAAGTGTCCGCAGGCAGAAATCTATGAAGTCGAGATGCTGCCCATCTGCAAGCTGTATGTTATGTGGTAGATGCAATGCAGGCAGAAATCAAATCACAACAAGCACAGCACAGC